>JXSR01S075225.1:18045-33323 GCA_000969725.1 Ophiothrix spiculata | reverse complement strand
GAGCTGATTATGGGCACCACATTGCATTTAAAATATATGAATAATACGTTCTGACAAAATCATTATCGTAACCCCACATTTTTACTGATTACTCCTGATAATAGGCATTAAAATGGCCAATTTCGGTCAAAAATATGATATTTTGTTTCCACCATTTTGAATTTCAACTAAGGTGGCAAGTTTTCCGCGATACGGAAAAACGGAAAAGAACAACAGAAATGAAGAAGAAAACGGAAAAAACGGAATTTCACGGAAAACGCAATTTCAACAGAAAAAAAAAATTGAAAGGGTTTTTTACAAACAAATTACACAAAACAAAAAAAATGACAAGCAAACATAACATCATACATTTGAAATCTTGCCTGCAATTCATGTTATAATGAAAATAATCCTTATTATCGTTATTTCCGCACTGCTATAAACACTTTATTTCTTTACACATGTTACATCACACTTAACATTGACATAAATATACATGATTTTAACACGGAATTTGACTTTTAGAACACGGAAAACTTACCACCTTAATTTAAACATATACCACCTAATTTTAATCCCAATATGTTTGTTAAACTTATTTGATTGAAAGAGGAAAGTTGATATTGAAGTGGTTTACAAGCGACTTTAATTGTGTTTTTTATAATGAAACTATGCTAGTCATTTATTGTGGAGCGCCCTCACAGCCACACCGGCCACCGGTAACAAGGTAAGATTTTGATACCTGTGGGCCCTTGCTAAGATAAATATATAACAGTTGCTTTGCCTAAGGGTATGGGTGGCACCGTAGAAGTGGCACCGTACGTAGAAGCTCGTATACTAATATTCAAATTGAGATACAAATTGTAGTGTAAACACCATGCGACCATCTTGAAATCCAATTATGACGGCTTGACATAAATGCTGTGATTCCCAAAATATTCTAGGGCATAGAAAACTTGGGTAAAGGCGTTTGAATTTTGGTCTTAGGTGTAATAGAACAGGAGATATGGGCATAAATATAGGGATTAAGGCAGCCATATTTAAATTCAAAATGGTGGCCATCAGAGGGAGAAAAATATTTGTATCCATTTCTTTTCATATACCTTGGGTATCATAGAAACCGTGTACAAAGTTTCATGCTTTCTTCAAAAACTGAACGATTCTGGTGAATCATTTATCTTAGCTATTCCGCTATATAGGATACTTAGTGTAAGATGAGTATTTCTGAGTATTTGAACACTTTTATTGGCAATTTAAGGCACCATTGTCATGCATTGATTCAATCATTCTATCTTAGTTTGATACCCTATCAGAGACTTACATTGTAAAAGCCAAAATTGATACCCTATGTGAGACTTGCGAGTACCAGGTTGATTTTGGTAACCTATATTGCAAGTCTCAAAACCTGTCTAGGTCTGCCAGTGGTTACCCGGTCAGAATACCAAGTTACCTCGGTGAGTTTGTACGCTTTCTTTGACTATCCTTTGATCTAAACCTGAAAAAAGTTATCTTTTTTTTTTTAACATACAGATCGAGATGATGAGTTGACAGTAGAGAGAGTGAAGGAATTCAGACTCGTTGTAATGTACTACTTGGATTTCAGCCAGAAACAACAGGTACAATTGGAGACTTTCATCGCACGTCATGTGAGTACAAGAAAGTCGTATAGATGCAATAGCTGCCATTTGTCATAAATTTTGATTGCGCACTTTGTTATCGCCACTTTTGGGTCAGTGGCTCTTGAAATGGGTCTTCAGGTGACTGAAATGGTTCTTCAGGTGGCACAGTCACCTGAAGAACCATTTCAAGAGCCACTGACACACGAGAGAGAAATTTTGAGGGATTTTTCACATTCTAGTGACACTTTGATAAAAAAATATCACATATGGCAGCTATTACAGATTAAGACTTTCTTGCACTCACATGACGAGTTGTTCTTTTCCGAAAATCTTCTTGTTATGTATTAGGCCTCAACAAAAAACTTTTGATTAACACAACACGTAGCAAAAGGATTGGGTTGTTTGGTCAGGATTTTTAAAAATGTGTTTTTAATGTTTGCCAGATAATTGACGCGGTGTTGAATAAAAAAAAAGAATAACAAATAGATGATTGTTTTTGAATGGATGTTTGTGTATTTGGAATGTATGGGTGTATCAAAAAGTTAAAAATATCACCAAAAAGAAATGCAGCCAGGAACAAAATTAAAGGTTGTCGTTTAGATAAAAAAAAACACATCGTACAGGGTGTCCAAAAAGTCCCTGTACCACTTTAAATTGACATAACTTTAAAACTAAACATTGCATTGTAAACCAAATACATGCAAATTTGAAAACTAGAAGCTTGGGCAATTGCTGATACGATTTTCTTGTACTCACATGACAAATTAACCTTTCACCAAGACAAGAAGTGAGATAAATCAAACTCACTTATTTTCAGCTGTAATGCCATTTTATGTTATCATTTTGATAAAAAATGTGTCATTGGCTGTAGACGGCAGTAAAAAAAGTGGTAATTGGTGTCAAATTTGTGGCAAAAAGTGGATCTATTGACACATGGGAATATCCTCTGTGTTTTCTGTGGTTGTCGCAAAAATGTAGTAACATTAAATTGTTCTAGTGTGCACAATCTTTACTATGTGATTAGTTTTTTGCAAGCCAAAAATAAATTTTCATAAATGGTTGAATTTTTTTGGTTGCAACCCATGGCAGAAGTTATGCAAATGGGCACCACAGTAAAGCTGAATTCACACCATAGATTTAGAGGGGGATACCAGACTCTGTATACTGGCCCATGTAATGGCATAGTTAGTCATGGAACTAAAATAGTGGGTATTAGCTGAGATAAATTTAGTTACATTTTGTTCCCGCCAAAAAACACTAGGCACGTAGATGTGCATAAGGAAAACCCATGCAAATAATCCTTTACGCAAATGATACATCAAACTGTATGCAAAGCATATGTGCGTGTTTTCAATATCCCCCAATGGGATCCTGTAGTCACTATATAATGTTAGTTTTTGAAATATTTTGGGAGTTGAAACCAGGGTGAGATATTTTGTTATGAGTTTAAGAACAGCATGAACAATTCAAATACAGAAAAGTCTTGAGTTTTGTCAGAATAGCGGTATAATTTTGACATGTATTTTGCCCTTTAACCTTTAGTGTACATGAGTTATGTAATCTCATATATCAAACATATTTTTAAACAAAACCCCTGTATTCATGCTTTAAACTTTAAAGATAAACCAAGCCCAGAATATATCCCATATTCTGTGACTCATACAAAAACCCTATTCTGCTAGTTATTGAACTGATTATGTGTTTATGCATTGTTTAAGCTTTTGCGGAAGAGTGTATTGCGTATGTAATTACGCAGTTGTCTCAACGTGAGTGTACGCACACAGATCAATATGCTAATATCTAACCAGGTGCGCGGCATGGTTGTAATTTGGGGTTTTATTGCTTTGTTTATAGGTTCTACAACTATTATTGTTTTTAATGGTAGGTTTACCAACGAGGTTGCAAAAATCATGTACACTTTCAAGGATAAATTTGCAGTCCCCTGTTTGTTCTTAACAAATACAGGAAATATCTAGGGTCTGGTGCCATACTAGTCCCAGGGCTGTGACCATGGACCATCATTAACTTTTATCATTGGGTATTGTAATTTCTATAGGTCCTAGGTCACAGGAATAATGTGTTATACTTTGGCCATTTAAGCTTTCTAAGTTTTGACATGAAATATTTGAAAAATTAAAAGCCTAAAAAAATTCCACTCAGCATAGGCAACATCTTTTAATAGTGTAGAATAATTACAAACCTAATTTAAACCAAAAGATGAAATTTATCATCCAAATTCTGGACGTAAACAAATCTGAGGTTGTCAAATTCAGAAACCCAATGTTACAACATACAAGGCAAGTTTAGGCCCCAAAATCACACATTTTGATTCTTTATGTTAACAAACCACCTATCATAGGATGCACAAGACTCTCAAGGAGCTTACTAATTAAAAAAATTGTGAACAGTTTCAATATTTTGGTTGAATTTGAGGTGTGGACTTAGTCCTCAGATGGTCTGTACAGACATGCTTAAATGGCAGTTTTACTACATAGCATTTTCCATGACTTGACACAAAGTCAAGTCATGGTGCCAGGACTAGTGCCATACTCAATTCAGCCTGACGGTCTCATGGAATAAGGCACCAGACCCTAGATATTTACCCCATATTTCATGAACAAGCAGGGGTAACTAATAACATGTTGGGAAAAACAATGCTATCTTTGTGAAAGGTTTGTGGTGAACAGCCACATTTATACTTATTTCTGAGTTATACATTATGACACCGTCAGTTGTTACAAGTGGGTTTTTGGAACCCGCGTACATGTCAATGTGACAAAAATAAAAAAATGATGTGCTTTAAGCTGATTTTGTCCACTTAAATGGTGGCCATTATTGTGCTCAAATTCTTTCTCTTTCTTATCTAGTTCAGCAAGCTAGCTAAACTGAGGAAAGACCAGGTGAACCTACCAATCTATCGCTACAAAGACATGATTATAGAAGCAGTGCGAAATAACCAAGTAGTTCTAGTTGCTGGTGATACTGGCTGTGGCAAGTCTACGCAGGTAGGTTTGGAGGGCCCAACCCATCGCCAGATTGAACTGTATATATTATGTGCACTTTCGTTTTTGCTCCGGAATATTTTTTCTGAAGGTCGTTATGGTTGGACGGAATAAAATAACGGAAGTGCGCAAAAAGAACTGCTAAAAATTCATTTTAAAAGGCTGGTCCAACTTTGGCTAAAAAAATTGTTTTGCGCCCCCTTTAGGACGGAAAGCCACTGGCAATGGCTCGCAAAAGGGTCGAAATCATCCAGTTGGAAATCAAATGAATAAATATAGATTGACCTCAAAGTCACTGCCAGTGGCTTCCCGTCCGCTGTGTCAAATTTTACCAAGCAGCTGAAAATGGCTTCCCAGGGCGAAACAGTTAAGGATTTGGACTTGATTAAACTGAATTTTGTCTGATTGGAATACCAAGAAATTAATAAAATGAATATGTACTTATTTTGATCGCCAGCTATGGGATGGCCCCCATCTTGGATTGTTCTTATCAAGGATGAAGTATTTTTTGTGGATATTTTTGCTTCACTCTTTGACAAATGAAATTTGAGGGGGAATCAGTGTACCTAGCCCAGGGCATGGGCCAATAGATGCAGCTGGCGATATGGACTTGGTTTGCACACACTGTTATTTGTCAAGTTAAGGTTTATGTGATCTGATATTATCAGGCCTGTTTTTTATCAAATCCAGAGGTATAATAACTCTGCTTCTTTAACTACAACAAAGTAGTGGTGAGCACAGGTTAAGATTTTAAATCCTATGGGACTTCCCAAATCTTTTTATTTAACAAATTCAATTCTTTGTGGAAATGAGTGCAATTTTCTCCCTCAGCATGCACACTTCACTCAGGACAGATAAGGCATGGATATAGCCATAGACAAATGAGACAGCCTATGGCACTTTTTTTGTAAAGGATATTTGATGAAATGCTATACTTTGATTACCAATAAATAGGCGAGAATTGCAAGGCTCTCCTTCATCCGCGAGCTAAGATAATCCCACTTATATGCGCCATAAACAAAGATGCGTGAGTAACATGTATAACATTCGCTGTGTGAGCTGCAGCAAGAAGTATTCAGCTATGACATGTTTTTCTGTTTTCAATTCATGTTCATATCATATTCATATATTCTTTATTTCCATTAAAAAATACAACTGTAAAATAAAAGATTATGGAGGAAAGGACTTTTAAAAAGGCCAAAGAGGCCTGTGAGTAGTCCATTCCTAGACAAGTAAAACAAAGTTGTAGACAAAATAAGTACAGAAAAATTATATCTGATAACATTACTACTCAAACAAGACAAAAACAAAGGACGGCTCAAATTTATTCATAGGTTAGGATAATATTTTGTTTTAGTTGCTTTCGAAATTGATTCTTATTTTTAATTTGATTTGATTATGAATTCCAAAGGAGAGGACCACTTGAGCAGATAGCATTATCTATGAATGATTTTGTATTCCGAGTGGTATTCAAATCATTTATATGTCTTGTTTGATAGCTGTTTAATGATATGATATGAATAGACCCGCCTATTTAGTGTTGATCAAAGTATAGCATGAACAAATCTTATTCTGAGGTTTTGTTTGAAATACCTGTTAGCTTGAGTATAATTTGAGAATTTGGATACACTTTCATCCTCAGGTGCCACAGTACCTTCTAGCTGCAGGCTTTACAGGGATTGCCTGTACTCAGCCTCGTCGTATAGCATGTATATCACTAGCCAAGAGAGTGGGGTATGAGACCTTGCATGAGTATGGTATGGAGGTGGGTTATCAAATCAGATTTGAGTCAAGCAAAAGCAAGGCTACCAAGATCCTGTTTCTCACTGAAGGTAAGACGAAAAGAGAAATGTGTTATGCTGCTTTCATTCTTATTGTCGCTTCGCAGATGTGTAGCTCTGTCGTCTGCTTCGTTTCACAGTTTTGTAACTTTGCAGTTTTGCCGCTTTGTTACTTTTTCGCTTCGAAAGTTGAATTCATTTCAACTTGAAAAATCTTGTAGTGCGAGAAAGTTCTCCGATATCGATTATCTCAGCAACATGTAGCTTTGCCGCTACTATACTTTGATCAACACTAAATAGGCGGGAATTATGAGGCTTTTCTTTATCCACAAGTAAACATAATTCTTGATACATGCGCACTGTAGATAATGATGCACTAATCACATGCCTACGTGCAACGAGCGCTGCGTCTCCTGCAGTTGTGCTGTGTCCGGCTATGCACGCGCTTTTCTGTACCAATTCACGATGTGAAGAGGCCCGCCTATTTGGTGTTGATCAAATTTAAAGTATACAACCGCAAGCGGCAAGGTGCAAAAAATATACGTCACGCAGCAACAAAGCTACAAAACTACAGGTGTATGAAAGCACCATAATATCTCAAACTTAGGAGCAGTCGATATATTTGTTTTTGCATGAAGAACCTGTGTAATCATTTTTGATACATAATAGGCCCACAGACTTCCATTTACCAAAGTCACCAAAATTTAAACCGGATCCAAAATAAAGATATGAGAGTTGCTCTGGCAAAATGAGAGGAAAGTTGCAAATTTCAAAATTGAGTTAATGACATATTTTAATGCTCTACAATCTCAGCTTTTGAATGATATATAATATGTCACACTTTCATTCTTCATTTTTTCATTTAGAGATCGAAATCTAAAGCAGTTCACTAAATATATTGTAATAAAAATTAGCTGAAAATCGCTTTCAAAGACACTGATTACTACATTGAATAATAGCAACATGCAATCAATTAACCGTGAATAATTGCACTTCTAAGCAAAGTTGGCCTCCAAAACTTTGGATGTAGGTAAACACTTATGCATGAAGGCGATTTATGTCATTTTTATGTTCTGAGCCGTCCGATTTCCAAAAAAATCGGTCAGGGATATCGGACAGAATACAAAATATCAGATTTTGAACATAATAATGATAAAATTGGATGGATTTTTTCGCATGATACTCAAAGATATTTGTCTCGCTATGAGTTTAAGAAATATCGAGCTCGACGTGCGATATTTCGTAAAACTCATAGCTCGACCAATATCTTTTTGTATCATGCTCAATCCATCCAATTTTATATCAAAATACGAAATTTGACTTTTTTACCTTATTTGTACTTTAGATGTCATTTATTCAATATGTTGATATGCGACTTTCCTTTCATTTTGCCAGAGCAGCCCACATATTTACATATCTGCACAATAAAAATGTATTCACACATATTTTTTTACATTTCATTCCAGGTTTGTTATTAAGACAGTTGACCTCCGACCCATTATTAAGCCAGTACAACGTGATTGTTATAGACGAGGTGCATGAACGTCATCTGTATGGCGATTTCTTGTTGGGTGTTTTACGCTGTCTACTTCAGGAAAGAGAAGACTTGAAGCTTGTGCTTATGTCTGCCACAATCAATATTGGTCTGTTTTCTGGGTACTTCAGTGATGCTCCTGTGTTACAGGTAAGACAAAACAATTCTTAGTGTAAGCATCTTTCACCAGGATGGGACAATTCTCCCAATTCGCAATACCATGCATTGCAAACTGTTGGCACGCCATTTTTTCGTACATGAATGTGGCAGTGATAAAGCAAAATTCAGTTGAAATTTCCAAAAATCAATGGATTAAATAGAGTGAAATTAACTTTTTTCTGTGCTTTAACCCAAAATATTTTTTTTAGAATTTTTCTTAAGTCATGTATGAAAAAAAAATTGCGCCTAGGAGAGGTGATGTTTTCCTGATGCATCTTGAGAAAAGATTAACATTCAGAGGCCATTGAAATACAAATACACAGGAACACTTTACTAATCATTTAGTTCGTCTATATGATTGTCTTATGATGTGTGTGTGAATGTACACCAAAATGGTTACTGTAAACGCCAATATTTTTGCGCTCAGTAATTTTCGCACACGGAAATTTTGGACCATTTCGCGCACTTTTATTTTCGCGCACGTGAACATTGGGCTAGTATGGAATTTCCTTTGCAACAGATACTCATTATATTTCGCGGTGCATTTATTTTCGCGCTTTTATCATTTTGCGCGAAAAGCGCGAAAAATACCACTTATACAGTATTTACAATCAGTAAACTCTTTCTATTGATCACACAAACTCTTTTGTTGAGCTGTTTTCAACATAGTTTTCTCATGTATTGTTTGTTAATCAAATGGTGACATGAACGGCAAAATTGACCCTTGCGGTCAAAAATTGGACTGGCTGAGGATAACCAGCGGCTGCGCACCATATTGGAAATTGCGAGAATTGAGTTTTGTCTTACTTTGATGTATGTAGAGCTGTGCTAAGCAAGTCAAGTTGTGGTCAATCTGAATTTATACTGAATACAAACACTAAACATCAGCATGTTTAAGTTTTCTTGGCATAAACCTTTTTTCAATTTTTCGGACTGGCGAGCTTAGGACTATACACTGTAAATCTTGAAGTATGCAACAAGCAGCCGATTAACGCACATAAACCAATATGACCATACGGGAAAGTAAAAAAAAAAAAAAAAAGTTTTCTTGGCATAGCTGTTATTTTTCAATCCTTATGAGTGATTATTGTTAATTATAATACTTTTCACTTGTGGGAATAAGATAATAAGAAATAATGGGAGATTTATTTTTTGCATATTTTGATACAAACTTATCAAGATTTACCTCTTTGGCAGTGAATGTAAGTATGATTACTCTAATATCACATATTTTATATCAGTTATTCCTTCTTATCCAGGTATATGTGTTTGTTTCATTTTAGGTCCCAGGGAGGCTGTTTCCTATCACATTAGAGTATGTGCCAATCCCGGATGCTGTAAGTACTCCTATAGTGCAAACGATTGAATATGCATCAAATCTCTTAAAATGCTTTCACATCACTAAAATAGCATTTCCATGTCAATATCCTAATCATAGTGTCACATTTGACCTTGTAGTTGACTTGTTTAGACATTGCTAGATAATGGTTACAGTACACAGTTGCTATATTAAAACAGCCAGTACAAGAAAACCCCAACTCCATGAGATCCCCTCTGCAACTATATGCTAGAAAAATTATCTAACAATGTCTAAAAAAGTCAACTACAAGGTCAAATGTGACACTATGATTGGGATATAGACATGGAAATACTTTGTACTGATTTGAAAGCATTTTCAGAGATTTGTGCATTTTTATTTTACAGGACTAAGTTAACAGAAGGGAGCTATTGGAGTTGGGTTTTTCCTGTACTGGCACATTTAATTGTCACCTTCAATTAAATGGGGGCAATATAGATCAATAGCCTCACTCCCAAGGTCACCCCTATCAAAATTATGTTTTAAGCTAATAAGAATCCTTTACCGGTATATTGCAAATCCCAAACCATTCTTGCAAACATGTTTGAATTTTTGAGAAAAATGAGAAATTGTGTCATTTTGTATTTACTGTATTTACTGTGTGGACCCTGACAATAATTACAATGCAGTAGCCTTTGGAGATAAAAGGCTGAAAACTTCATAACTTGAAAATGAATGATCAGAATCAAGTGGCAGTTTCAGCATACATTAATGCTGATAAAAAGATGAAGTTTTTATCACATCTGAATCATGAATTCCTCCTTAACTGTGCTGTTGAATAGGTGAAAAATATTGTTTTTAAGCATTGTTCTAAGTAGGCAACATAGTTTTTGTAATGTACATAATAATTATTTGCTATTGCCTTCTTAGACCCTATGGTCAGTATTCACAAAAGGGGAATCATTTTTATTCCAGGAATAACTTATTGTTATTCCTCATTGTTATTCCATTGATGATGTCATTTGGTATTCACAAACAAAGAATTTATTCCATGGACAAATTATTCCAGGCTTTGTGAAATCCTTCTTAGACCATAACTGTTGACTATTTCTATTCCAAGAATGACAAATCCAGGAATAAAACTATTTTTGGATTTATTTCATTTTTCACAATATTTAAACAGAGTAATATGCTCAGTAAAATTGATTGTCAGCGGATTAACTTACTTTACTGCTTGGGCGTCATATAGTTTTAAAATTGTTCTTTTGAAAAAACAAGTTTGAAATAAGAAATAAGTTCAAAAGTTCTCAAATACAAATTCAAATATTTTATTACTCACAGATATATTTTGGCATCCTATCAGGTGTCATGTTCACTGATGTTGAAAGGTGTTTCCAACTCCTAGCCTCTTTTGTTTGACTTGATGATATGATAACAAAGTCATTTCTTAATAATTGAAATAGACTCTTCTTCGGGATTGTTCAATCTACAAAAGTTACTAACAGTTCTCAAATACAAATCAAAATATTTCTGTAGTTACTGGAAAATTTTGACATCCTATCAAGTGTCTTGTTTACTCCACAGTGATGTTTCTAGATAACATGCATCTGTCAGCTGCATGACATTATTAACAGGTTGTTCCACCAGATTCCAAATCTGTTTATTACCTTGGTCTCATCCAAACCTATAACATGGTTTTCTTTAACAAAATTCTCCATGATGGTTGATTTAAACACTTCAGATATATACTCTATAAACCTTGAAGTTTGCAGCAAGCAGCAGATTAATGCACATAAACCAATATGACCATACGGGGAAGTAAATTAGTCTGTATTTTTCAAATCATAGCCATGTACCCAATCTTGCTGAGTATTCAATGAACTATGTTCAATGTTTGTCCATGTGGTAGTAACAAAATTAGCTAAAAATAATACCAAAATTGTGAACGATTCATGTACAAAAATATCAATACGCAGTGATTTGGTCTTAATCATAATCAATCATTACTAGTCTCCTACACAATACAAAACCACCAGTTCACAATGTTGTAGAATACAAGGGATATGCTATTGATCTTGTGACAGAGTCTGATTGCTTGCTGCATGCTTCAAGATTTATAAAGTATAAATGTATTTCGTAGATATTGGATAAAAAAAGCCATCAGAAGTAGAGGAGGAGAACTATGAATAAAAGAACAAGGGGCGAATAAACTCAATCCAAGCATAGTGATTATTGTGGTATTTTATATTTTTCAAAAATGTGATTCAATTTTATAACTATAAAATCATTATGTTTGATATTAACATCAGGAAATTACAAGTCGTTCTGAGAAGCTTGACCCCCGACCCTACTTGCGTATCATGCAACGCATCGATCATAAATACCCATCCACAGAGAGGGGAGATCTGCTGATTTTCATGAGTGGGATGGCAGAGATAACAGCCGTAGTAGAGGCAGCCAAGATTTATGCAGCGCAGACAAAAGGCTGGATTGTGCTGACATTACACAGTGCTTTATCCATAGCTGAACAAGATAAGGTATGGTTGACCTTAAAGGGGCAAATTCATGATCCACTTTTCACCCTCAAGGTCACCTCTATCAAATTTGAGTTTTTTAGCTTATGAGAATCCTCAAGTGGTATATGTTACGATCCCCAAACTATTCTTTCATATGTGCTAGCATTTTTGAGAAAAGCGAGAAAATGTGTCATTTTCTAATTATTGTCGGGGCCCCGACAGTAATTTCAACACAGTAGTCTATGGGGATTTTCATAATGCTGAAAAGCATGTAACTTGGAAACGAACGGTCAGAATCAAGTGAAATTTTCAGTATATATTTATGTTGTACTCTTCTTTTTATTTAGCTAGAAAGGAAGCCACATCAAAATCACGAATTGCACCTTTAACATAACAAATAACAAAAATCTTTCTCCAACTGGAGAATTCATTCTACTGACCCTGTTATTTGGAACTTATTTCCTAAATCATTAAAAGAATCAAAACATGTGAAACATTTTCGGAATACCCTAAAACGATCTCTTATAAACGAGAACAACTACATTTTATTTTTTTAAATTATCTAGGATATAACATCTGTATCCTCATGTTTCCTGGGTTTTGAGCTTGTCCTTGTCCTGTCTTGTTGTTTTCATTTGTGATGACTCACTCCGAAAAGGGGGACTTTGCGACAGAACACTTTTCAAGAAAATGATGAAAATAGGCAGCAAAAAATAAAGAAACTAATAAGAATTTCCAACAGATTTTCTATTGTAAAATTTGATCGCCAATTTCAACAAATAAGGTGTCATTTAAAGCTTAGAAAAGCTGTAACAGATGAAAGAATAAAATCAAAATTGATATCATCTGAAAAAATCCCCCTTTCGGGGTTAGCCATCACATTTGTCATGATTGTTGAATATTAAGGTTTGAAAGGGGTAGACTACTTTACAGACATTTTTAGTCCTCCAGCCTACTCCATAAATGTGTTCAATTTTGTTTTGGTTTATGATGTATACCTTTGTTTTTATGGAAATAATAAAGTCTGAAGTCATTGATGGATTCAACGGTTGTAGAAGAGATTGTAGTGCATTTGTATTAGGGTGATGACACAATAGAATTTATTGGATCTGTAGCAAAGATTGATTGGTCTTGATATTTTAGGTACTGGTTTTGTACTGTCATTCTTTGAAATGCATGGAAGCATTTTGTAGAACTATTTCTTCACTTCTTGTAGAGTGGCACAAATGTAGTCATGTGTAAAAAGATTAATTCTTAACCTTTGAACCCTAGCCAATCCGTGTGTACCTGTACCGCTAACCCAGGCCAACCTGAAAGACATGTAGGGGTGTACTAGCTTGTGGAGTTCAAAGGTTTAATTAATCTTTCTTAATGTCGTATCCAAAACGATTGCACTATAATTATTTTCAACCTACAGCTCAGTATTGTCTATTATGAACTTTTTTAACAAATTGTTTTTTACTCTTGTGGCGAGTATCAGTAACAAAAATAAATTGAGTAAAACAACGCTATGAGTTTGTGGTAAACTATTTTCATACAGATTTGAACTTGTATTGAGTATATGAGACCTGAGACAATTAAACCTGAATTGTTTCATATGAGACTTGGTGTTTTCTGTCAGTGAGTCGTAGGGGCCTTCAGCCGTAAGTTATTTAAAATTTACAACGTCTTGCCATATACATTAGTCTGCATATGTGGGTTGCTCCTGCAAAATGAGCTGAAAGTTGCGAATGAAGATTTCAAATAAATGGCCTCAATAGTAAAAATATGGTGAAAATGTCAAATTTTCGTTTTTTGACATAAAACATATTTATGCATAATTGTTGAACTATATCTCAAGTTTCGAAGGTCAATTATGCCGGAAAGTGCAATTGTTCATGCTTAATTGATCACTTTTTGCTATCATACTTTATAGTAATGAGTAACTTTGAATTCAATTTGCAGCTAATTTTTATGGCCAGATGTACAGTAGACTGACTTGTATTTCGATCTCTTAATAGAGAATGGAGAATGAACGTGTGACATATTATATATCATTCGAAAGCTGAAATTATACAGAATTGGAATATTTCATAAACTCAATTTCGAAATTCGTGACTTTCTGCTCATTTTGCCGGAGCACCCCTCATATAACAAGTATTTTTTGTTTTTGTTGATTTTTCTTTGTTAAGAAAATGGACTGTGCTAAATAAATGCATGTTGATTTTTATATTGTTGCCTAGGTATTTGATATTGCTCCAGACGGTGTCAGGAAATGCATTGTGTCCACCAATATAGCAGAGACATCTGTGACCATTGATGGTGTGAGATTCATTGCCGATTCAGGAAAGGTAATTACTAAAGTGCTGTTCACCTATTACAAACAGCTGTATGAAATTGATAGAATTGATGGATGTCTCTCAAGTTATCACAAGTCAGAATTATGCATAGCAAACCATTCCTTCAATAAGAGTGTTGAGATCATGTAGATACAAGAAGAAAAAATTTGTAGCAATGGAAGTAATCTTAAATGGAAGTTATATTGGGTAGATTAGGCAAATGTTTGTATAACAGTAATAATAAGTAAGAGATGGTGAAAGGTATACTTTAGGTCCCATCAAAAACTATACCCTAAAACTAACCCTAACCCTACACCCTAACCCTAACTCTAAATTAAACCTAACCCTAACACTAACCCTAAACCCTAACCCTCAAATTCTGGATGGAACCTAAAGTACACTTGGATGGAATTAGAAGTTTCAGGTTTAAGCCTGAATTTGGGTTATTCTTGTTCAAGAAATCCTACAACTACAGATAACAATACAAGGAATGGCATGACTATTATGTCCTGGATAACTTGTGCACATTTGGAATGGAAGATGGTGGTACTTGATACTTAGTGGAGAGTGGAAAGCTGGATATGCTGATGGCTATTGAGAATTTGTATTTTGAAGTCATTTGGAGCAAAAAAAATATATCCGTGCGATATCACAAACGTTACATGAACTTTAACTCAGGATTTTGGATATAAATTTGATTTTATAATATCTACATATCTTGAGCGCCGCTATCAACAACAAACTCGTGGATATAATGTGTATGCTAGGTTGTGAAGCCATTAAAAGTTAAATTTTTCAATTTTTCAGTCATAAACGTTACTTTGGAATGGAATGACCCTGATGGTGACCCAGAAATATTAGAATAAACCAGTCCCAATCTTTGATAACAGCTTGAAACAGATGCATTCATTGTGCATTAATGTTTTCTATGAATGTTTGATAATATTTTGAATATGATTTAAGATATTTTTTATTTGTTTCATTTATTTATTTAAGCTTTCATTATACAGGGTAGCTTCTTCAGTGGCTAAGCACTGCTATTCTAGAAGGCCCTGTTACAATTGCAATACAAA
>JXSR01S075225.1:4898-17825 GCA_000969725.1 Ophiothrix spiculata | reverse complement strand
TATAAAAATAATATCATATATACATATCAATACAAAAACATATAAAACTATAGACAAAATACATGTTAAACCAAATGGGAAACATATTCAAATATCATTGACTAGATATTTGAATTGTCCAAGGGACAAAGAATTAAATTTTGAATGAATGTCACTATCAACAACATTGTTCCAAAGGTTTGCTGCTCTGACATGGAAAGTTCTAAAGCCAGAATTGGTTTTAAAGTGGGGAACAACAAGCATGTTTGATGAATTTCCCCTTGTACTGTAACTATGGGTAGTATGAGTGAAAACAAAGTTTGAACACAAATAATTTGGAGCTAATAACATAATAAGAACATGTTTCTTCCAAGTTACATCAAGCTTTTGCCAATTGAGATCATTCATCATAGAATCAACTGAAGTTCTAATATCTGCTGACAGAATGATTCTAGCAAGGTTGTTCATAAGAATTTGGAGCCTGTTAGAAAGAGTGAAAGAGCTATTAGACCAAACTTGACTACAGTAATTAAAGTGTGGCAGAACTAAAGAATCAGCAAGTTTTTTGAGAATATAACTTGGAAGATAATATTTGACACGGCGTATTACACCACAACGTTTGGAAACATTGGAAGCAATGAAGTCAATATGCTGAGCCCAAGTCATTTGAGCATCAAAAACAAGACCCAAATATTTAAAACAATCAACCTTTTCAATAATTTCATTATTATAACTCAATGAAATTTCTTTAAAACTTTCAAGCCTATGAGATAAACCAAAAATCATAAATTTGGTTTTACTGAGATTTAGAGTAAGATTATTTTCTTTAAACCAATCAGCTACTATACTCATATTATCATTAAGACTAGTTTGAAGAGAAGAAGGGTCTGATGAGCTAATCAACAATGAAGTATCATCAGCATACATAACTGATTTACATAAATGATTTTCATGTTATTGTTTATTCTTATATAGGTAAAAGAAATGAGTTACAACAGTGCAGCTAAGATGCAACAACTTCAAGAATTCTGGATCAGTCGAGCGAGTGCAGAGCAACGCAAAGGAAGAGCTGGTATGTCGGTATGGGGAATCAGGAGCAGACTTGAGATTTTTTAGTAACATTGCATGTCATCAAGTCACCTTGTCACATTGCAGTCTTGAATGCACACTAGATGCTCTGAATGGATATTTAATTAATTAATCTGAGCTCTTTGGTTTTTTACACCCCAGCAAGTGAGGTGTTTTCACCTCTGTGTAATGTATGCCCTACCATGCCCATAATTAATTTTCCAAAGTGATGATTTATAGTATCAGATCCTAGATTTGTCGCAAGTGTTTTTTTTTCTCATTGCTTGGACCTTATTTCTACAACTTTACTCCAATTTTTTTCTCTCTTGTGAATTGTGGTTCTAACAATGTGTACCAAAATATAAACACTGCATAGATTGCCCTATTTGGCAATCTTTTTTGATTGTTAGTTGTATCAATTCAATTCTAGGATTATTACTGACTACAGATCTTACTTGTGATGTCTAGTGACTGGGTGGTTCAAGGTTTTGGACAGCTTTGATTTGAGCCTAAAATATGTTAATTTAGTACCAATAATTTGCATAATTAATGCAATAATGTATTTATTTGTGTTATAATATATAATTATTTCATATCTCCCGTATACAGGCATGAAAATTCTCTGCCTTTTCGCGGATTTCCGTGTTTTTTTGATTTGGAAAAAAAAAAAATTGATTTGCCCTGTTCCTATTTTTTTACTCTAAAATCCGCATTTTTATATGCCGCAAAAGGCGGGCCCCTGGACCCCACTCGTTAGGGGCGAGAGGCAAACCGCTCGCCAAGTTGGCTACGCCCACCTACCTTTCCCAGAGTTATCAATTATAAACCCTTTCAACTTTTTTTTCCAAACCCACTTTTCATGCCTGCATATATTTGAGATTAAAAGTATCTTCTAAGTCAAAGTCAAAGATCGACCTTTTAAAAGATGTTTAGTGATAATGAAATGTTAAGTATCTGTCACATTGTAGCGATAATGATAAAGTCCTGTCCCTAGTCACATAGTTCTTACATTGGCGCCATAGGGATTGTAGTAACAGGTTGCTCTATTTTTTTAAGCTTGGGACCATCCTTAGCAGAACCCAACACATTGAGTTATGTACAGCGTCCACTAGTGGAGTATCTGCGACCCCTCCTCTATTAATCCTTTAGTGGAGTAATTGCGCACGATGTGCACGGATACTCCACTAGTGGACTTTCGGCGCACGGTGCGCTAGAATCATCTTTCTCTATATAGGACGGTGGATTTTTTCAGCGCACGGGTCGCGGTAAATCCACTAGTGGACTTTCGGCGCACGGTGCGCTAGAATAATCTTTCTCTATAAAGGACGGTGGATTTTTTCAGCGCACGGACGCGGTAAATCCACTAGTTGACTTTTGGCGCACGGTGCGCTAGATTCATCTTTCTCTATATAGTACGGTGGATTTTTTCAGCGCACAGACGCGGTAAATCCACTAGTTGACTTTCGGCGCACGGTGCGCTAGAATCATCTTTCTCTATATAGTACGGTGGATTTTTTCAGCGCACGGGTCGCGGTAAATCCACTAGTGGACTTACAGTTTATCTGTCCGTCTTGGGTAAAATGTCTCACTGCTAAGCCCTGTGCCTTTCGAGAGTGCTCGGTCGGATTCGTCTATAGAGGGTTTGCACGACGCGATACGCAGACTGTTTTCGCCGCCATCTTGGTGGAGCGCGGAGCAGTTGTGATGTAAACAAGATATCAAAATCGATTGTAACTTGTGATTGACTTCAAATCATGACTTGAAAATTAAACTAAATAAATGTAATGTGTAATTTTGTCATCAATAGTCGTGATCTGGTATCGTAATACTGCTAAAAGATAATAATATGACGGGACTTTTTGTTTGTCGGCCCATGAAAATGGTGTTGTGAGTACGATGTGACGTCACGTGCAAACCCTCTATATGCAGAAAGATGATTTTAAGACACCGTGCGCTGAAAGTCCACGAGTGGATTTACCGCGACCCGTGCGCTGAAAAATCCACCGTCCTATACGTATACATAAAGATGATTTTAAAACATCGTGCGCCGAAAGTCCACTAGTGGATTTACCGTGTCCGTGCGCTGAAAAAATCCACCGTACTATATGGAGAAAGATGATTCTAGTGCACCGTGCGCCGAAAGTCCACTAGTGGATTAACCGCGACCCGTGCGCTGAAAAATTCACCGTCTTATATACATATGATTTTAAAACATCGTGCGCCGAAAGTCCACTAGTGGATTTACCGCGACCCGTTCGCTGAAAAAATCCACCGTCCTATATAGAGAAAGATGATTCTAGCGCACCGTGCGCCGAAAGTCCACAAGAGGAGTATCTGTGCACATCGTGCGCAATTACTCCACTAGAGGATTAATAGAGGAGGGGTCGCAGATACTCCACTAGTGGACTTCGTATATACATGACACATTTCAATAAATTGATTGTTTAGTATTTCAACTAAAAAAGATTTCTTTAACATAAGCTTCTGCATGTAGGTTTGTTGAAATTGTTTCTATTTCACAGGTCGTACTGGTCCTGGAGTATGTTTTCGCTTGTACAACGAGTCTGACTATGATGAATTCCAGGCGTATTCCACACCAGAGATTCACCGAGTTCCATTAGATACACTTATATTGCAGATGCTGGCACTAGGGTTACAAGACCCAAGAAAGTAAGAAATGTGTGTTTGGAACTGTTTGTCTATACCTTAAGAAGCCACTTGGATTAATTAATTAGAAGGCGTTATGGTCAATATGCACAAAATGGGTTTAAAATTAGGCCTGGTATAATCCAAATCTGCCTTAACTAAAAAACACATTTCCAGTGCATTTCAGAACTGACACAAAGGATAATTTAAGGTATTCCCACAATACACAGTAACCGCTCAGTGGGCATGAATGAACTATAATAAATGGAATGTTCAATGAGGTCAAATTATATTACCACTGCTGTGTTTAATATGGGAAAGATGTGAAATTTCACACTAAATTAAACTGTATTATGGGTGTCAAAACTTTAAGTGACCAAAGATTTTTTTAAATAATCATAAAGCTAATAGTATGACCTTTCTCAAGGTAATTTTAATTTATTGGTCCTCACTAAATAAACAAGCTGTGCTAGGTTGAAAACATGTATTTCACTGTGTAATGTCAATGGGAAATTGCTCTAACTGTGGGTTGTTTTGAGCTATTGATTTCAAATTTTGAATGGAGTTATGGGAAGTACTTAAAACAACCTCTGGAACTGACAATTTATTTTTGAAGGTGAAAATGTGTATTACAAATATGGTTTTTGACAATTTTGAATTACATTTCAACTTAAAACCTGCATACTGGCCTATGGGTGCAGACTTTTAATGGGGGACAACATATTACTAAATTTTACGTTTTTGCAAGTTTATTTTGTACCATAACATTTTAAAAAAATGCTTAAAGTTAATAAAAGTATACATTTCCAGAAAGGAATTTTCACAAGAAACATGATGGTGATGTTGATTTTTGTCCAAAAATCACATTTTTTTGAGAAAATCACAAAAAAAAACCCACATTTTTGGCCGTTCGGGCTTTCAGACAAGCTAAAAATACCAAATTGAAAAAAAAAGAAGACTTCTGAATGGGATTTGTAATTTAAAACACCCATTTAGATGTTGCGTCGTTTTATATTTGAGGATTTTGACCAATTTTTTGATTTTCATGCCAAATAAGGTGACCAAAAATGAATTTTTGACCTTGTTTGGCATGAAAATCAAAAAATTAACTTTTAAAAGAAATATGACGCAACATCTTAATGGGTGTTTTAAATTACAAATCCCATTCAGAAGTAATTTTTTAGAAATTTGTTATTTTTAGCTTGTCTGAAACCCCAAATGGCCAGAGAATGTTTTTTTTTTTTTTTTTTTTTTTTTTCTCAAAAAAATGTGATGTTTGGTCAAAAATCAACATCACCATCATGTTCCTTGTGCAAACTTGTTAAAAAGTTATGGTATACAAATATTGAATGCCTGAGAGTGCAATAGTACAAAATATATCATGAGGTCAAATTTTGACTTTTCTAGCCGAGTGAAATGGATCAGTCCAAATTTGACCGAATTATATATTTTGTACTATTGCACGTGCATAGGCATTCAATATTTGTTTTATATCATGATATCACACAGGTTTGTTTCATGCCGTGCAATGGAAAATAATTTTTGCACGTCTCAAATCACTGCAATCATGATATAATACAAAATAAACTTGCAAAAACGTAAAATTGGGTAACGTGCTGTCCATCGTTAATGGTGTTGTCAATGTGAATAGGCAACCTTGAGAAGCAGGTATCCTTGTTTAGGAATTTTACCCCAAATGATAGGCACATTTTGTTTGGCTTTCATTCAATCTAATTTTCCATCATTTGAATCTCACATATATGCTCCTTGTCCGATATTGTATTTGATCAAAACAAATGATCCACGTGTGAGTATTTCCTATGAATACTCAACCCATTTACATTTACTCATGTATGATTTTTTCCTGCATTTGGTAACACAAAACTGATTGTCTATCTTCAATTTATGAGATTTTAACAGATTTTTCAAAATATTTTAAGACTTTGGACAATGGGAAGTAGTATGCAACATGGTTTTCAATCAGTAATCCACAGTACTTCAACATCGCACACACCTAGAAAGCGTTGTTCTTGTGTAAAACAAAAGCTCAGAATTATGATGTTTGAAATTTATTTGAAACAATAAAGACAATGCTAATTTTACACTCTTGTAAAAATCCCTCCATCAAATCATGAAAACCCTTTGGTTCAGGATGCTCTGCAAAATAAGAGGAAAGTCGCAAATTTCAAAATTCAGTTTATGACATATTTTACTTCTCTATAATCCCAGTTTTTGAATGATATATAATATATCACACTTTCTTTCTTCATTCTTCATTTAGAGATCGAAATCCAAAGCAGTGCACTGAATATATTGCAATAAAATTAGCTGCAAAGATTTCTAAGATACTGATTACTACAGTATATAATAGCAACATGCAATCAATTAACCGTAAATGATTGCACTTCCCGACAACGTTGACCTTCAAAATTTTAGGTATAGGTTAACAGTTATGCATGAAGGTATTTTATGTCAAAAAACAAATGTTGACTTTTTCACCCAATTTTTACTTTAGATGCCATTTACTCAAAATGTAGATTTGCGACTTTCCTCTCATTTTGCCAGAGCAGCCCACAAATAATGAATTTCATATGGCCATCTAATGACTAATCCTTCTGACTGTCTTTCTAATTTGCATCAATTCTATTCAGGTTTCCTTTTATCGAGCCTCCTCCCATGTCCAGCATCGAGAATTCAGTAACATTCCTCAAGGAGCAAGGTGCCATTACTGGAGAAGAGAAATTGACTCAAGTAGGTACAATGTTGTCCAGATTACCAGTGGATGTTGTCATTGGAAAGATGCTCATCATGGGCACTATATTTCAGGTGAGCAGATTCTTTAGGGCTGGGCAATATCATTACCCACTAATATGCAAGAGATGTAGTGGTTATTACAGTACTTGTGCATTTGGGTGAAAAAGTCACAATTTTATTTCTTTAAAGGTTAAACATCAGCAGGCTGTGAATATGTCCAAGATTGAGAATTTTGATAAAAACTGCAATTTCTTGAAATTGTAAAATTGATCAAATCCATATTCTACATGTGCGACCTCTAAGTTTGTTGGATGAAAGGTTATTTAAAGTTCAAGTCATTCCATGACACCCTTTCGGACAAAACTAGCAGTCCAAGGGCCGCAAAGTATTTTTTGGTATATATTGGTTACACTGATGATGCATGTTTGATTTCCTCTTTCAGATGATAGAGCCAGTTCTGTGTATAGCAGCAGCACTGAGTGTCCAGTCACCATTTACTGTTAAAGCTCACAGGGATCATGAGGCTATGGTATGTACACTGCCTTATACTTCACTCAACACATTAAATTTTCAAAACAGACAAGGTAATGATTTCATTGGCTTACCAAGCTGTCCTAAAATCATACTGAGACTGACATTGTACAGCCACTACAGACACACTGGACATCGATCATTACTTTTTTACTGTAATTTGAACCTGTTATTATTTTCATGGTCCTTGACATTCTAGCCCTCCATACACAAACAGGTTGCAAAAACTTGACATTCCTTCAGTTATATCTCGTTTTTAATAATTTGTGTGTTATATTTGGTGGCTGGTTGTTTCTGAAACAAGTGTGTGTAATTCCATCAATATTAATACAAGCTCCTCGAGACATACCAGCAACATAGATTTTTTTTTCGTAGTCATACCGAAGCCTTTAATCACTCTCTGTTTGTAGCCTTCCCAAGATTATGGTCCATGTTACAAAATGACACATGCACAGTGCAGGGAAATTGCTTTTAGTATATCTATCTTTATTTGCTTGTCATTTTTGTTATTTTGTTTATGCTTCCTAGTTTTGTCCTTTTTATGTCATCCTTGTTTTCGGAGACCCACTTTGCATCATACTTGTTTTTGGAGACCCACTTGAAAGTGATTTGGTTCGCTAGTTTAGAATCTGCCAGTTGCTGTGATGGTATATTTGCTTGTTTTTTGTATAAATAAATTTATACTTTGTATAATTGTTTGCACTTGGATTATCAATAAATCGAATCAAACCATTGAAAAAACATTATTCCTTTTTTTTATTTTGCCTTTCATAAAGCTATCAAGACGTCCTTTGGAATCGGACCATGGTGACCCATTTACACTGCTGAACGCTTTTGATGAGTGGGTTCATGTAAGTAGAGGTTTAGTTTGTTTCACATGGACACATTCCGGCCAAATTCACTTCACATTTGTTGGACTGATAGTATCCCATTCATATTTCAACACTGTTTTTTGCAACCACAAAAGTTAACTGTCTGAGTTTTTTTGAGCCAGAAAAAAAAAGCCAAAACAAAATCATCATTGATCTTTGCCCTTGAAATGACAACATGTTTTATAGAAGTAAATATCATTAACAAAAAATGCATTGTTAATTTTGGAAAAAAGGATAAAAGGATACCAAAACAAAATCAGTTGAGTACTATCATGATACAATGCTATAAGAACTCTTGTACATATCAATAATGATTTTTGAATAAATCCAATCTTTAATGGGAAGTTTGTGGATTTTTTTAAAATCAGGTCTGCTGACTGTTCCTTGCATAAGCAAAACAAGCCAAGCAGCTTTGTTTTGAAGTCGCTGCAGTCGCAGAAGATCTCTCGAGCATATATTGTACAAAAGTAAATTGGCATATAATCAGTTTGGGTCAGGATTAAGTGCTAAAACAGCACTGTAGCAGGCCTCTTGTGTGATAAAATGGTGGATGTGCCAGGCATTAACAAAATGGGCCTACATAATTACAGAAGAATCAAAAGTCATGCCAAGATTTTTGACATGCAAAGAAAGTGAAATGGTTACTTTTCCAAGGCACGATTTATATAACCCAGAGCATTAATGGCTCAATTACTGGTCATGATACAAAACTTGAGTTTTGACCTTTATCAATTGCATTTTTTTCCAGGTTTTGATTTCAGAAATAAACGCCAACATTATTTCAAATGCTGATTTATTTTGTGTCCCTTACAGGTAAAAGCCAGTGGCCAGTCCAACTCCAAAAAGTGGTGTAAAAGACGAGGCTTAGAGCAGCAGAGGTTTTATGAAATGTCCAAACTCAAACAGCAGTTCAAAGCACTTTTAACAGTAAGTGTTTGGATTAATTAATAGATATGCTTTAAATTAAAGATCAGTAATGAAATTGATCAAACTTCATGGTGCATGTTAAATGAAGCTTTGATATCATCATGAACTTAACCCTAACTCTGAAGCATTTTATATCTGCTAAGAATCACCATGTCAAAATTGCTATTCTGCTGAAATTTGAAAACGAACCTCTTGAATTGAGATCCTTTGTCCAGATTTGGTAAGGCCTCAAGTGGGGCTTGCCTCTGCAGCAATTTTGTGTTCATATATTTATATATATATCTCCCATATTTTTGACTTAATTGGGCTAATATTAATTTTTTTCTTCAATCGGGCTGATTACTTGATTTTTGCTTCTTTGATTTTATTAGATAGAGACAGGTTAGGGTAATAATGTCTACCATGCCTAAACTTTGAGCTGGCAGTATTTATCCATAAAAACCTTTAAAAGAGTATTATTGAAACAAAAATGATTATTTGATGAAGTTGATCTGGTAAAATTCCTCAACAGATTATATGATAAATTGTACTTTGAAGTTGACTTGATGGACCGCAGATTTTAGATCACCATACACCATATTTGTTCTCAGTGGCACAACTTAAAGCTTTTTTGGGAGTTATAAAACACAAGGTAAAAAATTTAACCAAAATGTTAACCAAACTGAATTTCAAATTTATTTTTATACTGTGTGTTATTGCAGTGATATTTTCTGACTTCCTATCTTCCAGGATCATAATTTGCTTGGCAAATTGACAGCAAGACAACAGCAGTACAGCAGTGTGGAGAGGCAGAAAAGACACAAGGAAAGGTATCATCTCAAAGAGCTGAAGAGAAAACAACAAAATGCTACCAAGAAAAGGAAGATACTCAAACTAGAAGATGAGGTATGGGTATTTTTCCTCAAAGATTTGTTTCATACTATCTCATATAGTTGAATTAGATGATTTGATTGCAGTATGTCTATAATAGACCATCCCATTAATTTAATACCATATTTGTCAGTAACTTCAAATGTCCTAATAATAAACTTGGATTTGGTAAGAAATCAATTTCTTATCTTGGAGTGGAAATATGGAATGATATTGTTGATGAAATTAAAAATACAGATAGTGTAAAATGTTTTAAAAGTTCTTACAAAAATTATCTGATTTCCCATTATAATACTGAGATAAATTAATTTAGCTAATATTTTTGTAAAAAATGTACAAAAAATGTATTTATGTAAATATAATTGTAAAATTATGATTATTTAAATAACTTAAAGGAGTCTGGAACTAGAGGCCTATTTTCCAGTCCTCCTCCACATTGTTGTTTCAGTTGTATATATTCTCTTATGTAAATCCTGTCATCATTGCAATTGTGGAAAAATAAAATGTTATGTTGGTTTTTTGTCATAAATGGATGAATTTCAGATTGAGGCAGTACATGGCAAACAAACACCAGATAGGTGACACTATACTAAATTGTGACCATTCACCAAAAAATTTCTGTAAAAGTCTACATTTTTCATTTTCATTTCAGCTGTAAGATACTTGAAACTAGCATTTTAGAAGTAGTCAAATAAGAAATGTGCCTAAAATGAAAACTTAATGCAAGTTTTTCTCAATTTTATATATTCTTTCATGTCATGCTTCATAGCTGTCATATGAACTTGAAACATGTGTCATTTTAAGGATAGGAACGTTTTGAATCTACAGTAAATCTAAATCGATCACTGGTCACCTTTACTGCCGATATGTGGTGGACTGTCACAAATATGAGCTGCTATTGCTAAGTGAGAGCAAAATTACCAGAGTGACTATCTGAGATAAAGGCAAATTAAATGTTTTCAAACTGAAATTGGGAGTTTAAGATCAAAAGAAAACAAAGGATAAATAGGCCACCTTAATTTCTACTAACAGGCATTACATCAATTTGATTGTTTTGCATGCCTTATATAATTATGCTGGACTCCGACGACTTATCCAAAATAAGATGCATTTAACCACTAATCAATCTAAGCACTTGATTGGCTGGTGTCCTGACAGCATTTGTTTTGAGTGTCAAACACATAACATGCATGGCGCATATTGGTGATTGCATGAATTTCTTGTAATGCATAGTTCAACGTGGGGCATCATGCAAAGGTTGCGCATGAAGATGTCGCCATTTTGTCAACCTCTTCACCAAAGCCTCATACTTACAAACGATTGCCTTTTATAATAGTTAGATAGGGTAACTGAGAAGCCAAGATGTGTAATTCTACTGGTCAGAATGTTGACTAATTATGCAGCCGTTACCTGTGATGGTGGGGCAGTCTATTTATATATGTGCAGTTAAGTGCCAACATTGAGGGTACCAGTGTAACGTTACCAAGGCTCCTTTGTAATATAGAACAACATACATTATAATCAACGAATTAGGTTACATCTTTATTTTACCTCAGGATTATGAAATCAGTGATGCAGATGAAGAGGAGGAGGATGGGATGGCAATCGCAGACATTGAATTCAAATTGTCACATGACCTCAATGAGATGCAGGTAAGAAACAAGAGGATGATGGGATGGCAATTGCAGAGATTGAATTCAATTGCAGAGATTGAATTCAAATTGTCACATGACCTCAATGAGATGCAGGTAAGAAACAAGGGGATGATGGGATGGCAATTGCAGAGATTGAATTCAAATTATCACATGACCTCAATGAGATGCAGGTAAGAAACAAGAGGAAACAAGAGGATGATGGGATGGCAATTGCAGACATTGAATTCATATTGTCACATGACCTCAATGAGATGCAGGTAAGAAACAAGAGGATGATGGGATGGCAATCGCAGACATTGAATTCAAATTATCACATGACCTCAATGAGATGCAGGTAAGAAACAAGAGGATGATGGGATGGCAATTGCAGACATTGAATTCAAATTATCACTTGACCTCAATGAGATGCAGGTAAGAAACAAGGGGATGATGGGATGGCAATTGCAGACATTGAATTGATATTATCACATGACCTCAATGAGATGCAGGTAAGAAACATGTGGATGATGGGATGGCAATTGCAGACATTGAATTCAAATTATCACATGACATCAATGAGATGCAGGTAAGAAACAAGAGGATGATGGGATGGCAATTGCAGACATTGAATTCATATTATCACATGACCTCAATGAGATGCAGGTAAGAAACAAGAGGATGATTAATCAATCAATCAATTAATCAATCATACAAGTACTTGCATAACATGCAAGGAGTCTATTCGTACAGGGGACCCAAGGCTTTACGTGACTGTCCGACCATGGAGCAAGTAGAGTAAAGTTTCTAGCCCAAGGAAACAAGGAGACGAAAACTGCCCGGCCCGGGACTCTACCCACAATCTCTGTATTACGAGACCCGTGCTCTAACCGCTTGGCCACGCTCCCCTCTTATGGGATGGCAATCGCAGACATTAAATTCAAATTATCACATGACCTCAATGAAATGCAGGTTAGAAACAAGAGGACGATGGGATGGCAATCGCAGACATTGAATTCAAATTATCACATGACCTCAATGAGATGCAGGTAAGAAACAAGAGGATGATGGGATGGCAATTGCAGACATTGAATTCAAATTATCACTTGACCTCAATGAGATGCAGGTAAGAAACAAGAGGATGATGGGATGGCAATTGCAGACATTGAATTCAATTGCAGACATTGAATTCAAGTTATCGCATGACCTCAATGAGATGCAGGTAAGAAACAAGAGGATGATGGGATGGCAATTGCAGAGATTGAATTCAAATTATCACATGACCTCAATGAGATGCAGGTAAGAAACAAGAGGATGATGGGATGGCAATTGCAGAGATTAATTCAAATTGTCACATGACCTCAATGAGATGCAGGTAAGAAACAATGGGGATGATGGGATGGCAATCGCAGACATTGAATTCAAATTATCACATGACCTCAATGAGATGCAGGTGAGAAACAAGGGGGATGATGGGATGGCAATAGCAGAGATTGAATTCAAATTATCACATGACCTCAATGAGATGCAGGTAAGAAACAAGAGGGATGATGGGATGGCAATAGCAGAGATTGAATTCAAATTATCACATGACCTCAATGAGATGCAGGTAAGAAACAAGAGGATGATGGGATGGCAATTGCAGAGAT
>JXSR01S075224.1:13100-34247 GCA_000969725.1 Ophiothrix spiculata | reverse complement strand
CAAAACCTTCGGAAACGTCAAATGTCAAATTTATTTATGAATAAGTAGCAAACCTTTTTGATTATATGAAAAATAAACTTTTTTCATTATGAATAACAATCCCTTTTTCGTATTATAAACAGCAAATCCTTTTTCGTATTATGAATAATGAACCCTTATGAATAGCAAATCTTTTATATTATGAATAGCAAACTTTTTTTATAATGATTGTTTTTTTCTTTTTATGATAAACGAACCTTTCTTTTTTTAAACTTGCGACTTAGTCGTGTTTAAGTTGCGTTGCTCATTTCATATATTTCATCGATAAATGATTGTTTTCCTATTTTCGTTTTTAATATGAACTGATTATTTCTGTTTGAGTTGACATAAGCATACAAGTATATGCTGTATATACATTCTTTATTTTATTGTTATAGAATTAAGTGGATAAGGTGACTCTCTACTTTAAAGTGCACTTGGGTCCCTCTCTACTATGTAATAGTAGTAGTAGTGCCTGTATTTATGCTGCATAAATCAAGAGTAGGATTTGAGTGGAAGTTGTTGTCTAGTCTAGGTCAAGGTAGTAGAGCTAGATTTCAATTGATTTTCTTGTGCCAAGGGAATTTGATTATTTGTGTTGGAGCAAACTCCATGGTCAGGACCTTGTCATCTGATGTTATGCTACACCAGTAAACAGCCATTTGTAAAACTACAATATAACACATGTGTTGCTTCCAGACCTAATATTAAATGCCCAATGGTTCTGATTCACAAAATAATTTACATATTCTTCATAAATCAATGGGGAAAATGTACCTCTACTAACTGAATAAAATTGCTCAGTGGCATAACCTGACTTTCAATATTGGTGCACACTTTTGGGTTTTACTGACAACATATTTTTGTAGCTCCAAAAAGGTGCACTCATTTTTTTCAAAGTAGTTTTTGCAAACTGACATTTGGCGACCGACAAACAAAATATTGGTGTTGCCTGTGCACCAGGGGCACCACCTCTGATTATGCTACTGATAACGATTGGCATTACAGAAAAGGAAAACAACATGTACATTATTGTTTGTGGGTTTAGACCCTATGCTTGTCACCATCTTTGTGAAGGCTGGAGAGAGCTATTCAAAACTACACCCACAAACAAAATTCAAAATAAAACTTAATTATTAATTTGAAAACCATGACATCTAAAGGCATATTCACAGTTGTTTTTCAGTAGTTTCACTTGTAGGTTTAGTGTTTATGTTAGAATTATGGTTGATCGTTTGTTTTATGGATAGGGTTTTGATGAAGTTCCAGGCTTAGGATTATAAATAGTGTAAAAACACAATAGCTCTCAATGTATGGCACATTTTTTTGAGTTTCTATATCAGAGTAAAATGGGTATCAAAAAATTGACAAATAATTACTACTGCTGATTTGTGATGAATGCAACTTATATTTTATCATCCATTTAGCAAATCAAATGGTTTTGTGGTAAACATCATGATATTCCATACATTGATTTTCTATGGTATTTATTGGGTTTACCTAAAGTATCCTTATTACAGTATGTATAAATTTAACATTGGTCGTATGGGCAAAGTATAAGAAAATGGAGTTTGTACCAGGAATAAATACTACCAGTAATATTGAGTTGGTTTCTATCCATGTAGTATTCCATGATAAAGATGTAGCTTTATTAAAATAAATCTACCCAGGAGCAAGAAAAATACACCTGTCGAGTTGTAAAAGATTCATTGAGGTGAGGCTGCTTAGATATATTGGTTCTGGGTACCCACTGCTGAGGTCGTGTTTTTAATATCCATTGCAGAATTTTTGTGACCATAGATGTGGCAGAAATCTTTAGAATTGAAAGGTGCATTGCCTGATTTTTCAAAATTTAGTTCCATTTTTATGTGAAAAATCACCACCTGATAGGATTTTACTTGAAATTTCAGTTGAATTCATCCAACCAGTTTAATTTAATGAGCAATTTTGTCATTTATACTTGTCTATACTACTCTATATATATACAGGTAATTTTATATGTTTACCATAATTTAGACACATTTTTGTTTATATCTCTAGAAGGAACATATTACAGCTATAAAATTCCACATGAATAATGAATGAGCAAAATTTTAAATATTATCTGCAGGTGATTTACAGTCTCTTCGGTAATAAGTGTCAAGTACCAAATATTGTGTACATTTTGATCAAAACCTTCGGAAACGTCAACAAGTATAATTTTGTTTTGCATATTGATCTTGGGTATGCGGCTATTCTCTAAAAGTGTGTTTTGGTGCAATAAGTCACGAAAGGGGTTAAGCTTCATTTGTAGAAACTTACAATTAACTTTTAATAAGAGATTGCAGATACATGTAAATCAAAACAAATCAAACTTTCCATTGAGTTTGCTAATAAAACCAATTTTCAGATTCAACTCATTGTCAACAACGATAATCAATAATAAAAGAAAATCTAAATATTTTATATATAGGGGTTGAATTTGGCAATGAAACTTTGCATGCTTTCAATATTTCGAAATGTAGAAATATTAAAATGTGTAAAAAAATTGGGGATGATGCTTAACTTGTCTTTTGTCCCTTTAAGGTTGCAACCCTTCATTTCTGGAAAGGATTTACTCTGCAACTCACTAATTAAAAAATTAATCCATATAATAGTATACATTTGTAGAAGCAAATGCATGTCAACCACAATGGTGATGTTAATTTTTGACAAAAACCTGCAATTTATGCTCTAGGGCAAAAATATTAATGTTGGTGCCAAAAATTGCTACAAAGCCGAACTAAAATGGTTTAGCAAATTTTAGTTAAGCTTTTCAGATATTTTTGATGCCAAAAACACATATAAAATGGTAGGTTTTGGTCAAAAATCACCATCATATACCACGCATCATTCTGCTTCAAAAAATGTATACTTTCATATGGATTTAATTTTTAGTTGGTGAGTTACAGGGCAAAAACTGTTCCAAAAATGATAGGTTGACACCAATGTTAAAAAGGTTTGAAAAGCTATGATCAATGTGGATCAGAATTATCACCTATATTGACACCTGTGTTGGAGAGTAGTCCTTTGGGAATGGATTTTTATATAAAATGAAGGGCCTTTACATTAGGGCATGATGAATTTTATTTTTATCCAATTGTTCAGTGTTTTATATATACTAATTATTTGTATATTTTGTTTTATCATTTCAGCTTAAAAGTGATGGAAGCTATCAATTTCAACTAAATTTTCTGTTTCTTTATCCGGGCTTGTACAATTTCAATATCACATGTCGTGAAAATGCTACTGACGAAGGAGAGGAATCCACCAGTGCCCCACACACCCCTAGATATAGTAGATCATCCCTGCCAGTCATTGTTCAGGAGGATTCCATTGTGGAAAAGAGGGAGGACAAAGTGTGGAAGTACAGACCTGCTATCAAGGTGATGGTTACTGATTAAGTTGAACATTGAAGTGATCATGGTGCTTTCTTGAATTTTGTTTTACATTCAACTCATTTTTACACACAAGTATATTAGAATCATGTTATATTTTGATTTCTCTTTTTTCTGAAAGAATGACACCTCCTTTGGGCTCTAAGTGCAGAGTTATCTTAGAACATTTTTCGTGATGAATTACCAGAAATGCTGAATTTGTTGCGTTTTTTTAATGCTTTGGTACGTCCCAAGGCAGTTAAATTAAGGGAGTTGATACTTGTAGTTGACAAGTAGTATATTTTCTGTATGTTGTTGGCTGTTATCCCTTATTCTATGTTTATATGTGCCATTTTAAGGCCAAAACGAAAACAATTTGTATTTTCCTTTCAATCGTTAGAATGAGCATTGTCAGGTAGTTTTCTTCAAATATGCCTGGAAAACATTCAATTAGATATACAAATTTCTTTGATTCCTCATGGACCAAAACGTACAGCATAAATAGCTCTTGATCCAGGGTGGGATATGATAAGGTTAAGCTTATTCAAGGTCAAAAGATTATTTGAGGTCACATTTCTTGATGTGATCAAAATGTTGTGCCCCTGTCATTTAAGGTCATTTCAAGGTCACTGCAGTAACTTTATCCCTTATCCCATTGGATCAAAATTACACAATTCAACACATGTGCAATTTTGCCCAAAATTTTATTTGGTCTTAACTCGGTGTTGAAGTTATTTTTTTTTTTAGTCACGCATCATTTTGACATCACGACCAAATGTCTGCATGGTAGCGAAAATTTTGTTTGGAGGCCAACTACAAACTGAACCATAATGAAGGCAGCGGTAAAGCAGGCGAGACTAACATGTTTGCCAACCATCTTGTTTAATATCAAACCCGGCCTTACATATGCTTCATTTTTGAAGATATTCAAAAACACCATGTGTATAACACCCAAAGGTGTACACATGATAAATGACAGGCATTAAAAAATGCTAACAAATTACCAATTTTTCATTTTGTGTAATATCTCAAAATGTGAGATAATGACCATATATTTTTGTTACATTATTCAAGGAACTAAATAGGGGCCAAAATATATTTACAAATAAAATTCTGTAAAGTTGTTTTAACTGACCCATCATTGTCCAACTTCGTGATTGGTAGGTTAATCTTTTTATCCTTATTGAGAGCATTTATCATCCAAATTTAATTTTGCAATTGTGTTTTGACCTCTACATATATGCTGCCTTAAAGATATATTATGATTTAAATGCTTACAATTTGAATGAATATTAAGAAATAGTATACATAGAAATTTAAATTTTCAGATTTATGCATAATAAGAAAAGGTCTGTTCATTTCTTGTGCAATATGAGATTAGTCATTTATAGTTTTGAAAAGAAGTATAACAAATATGAAAAATCATGTTGTGTTACATTAAATGGCAACATTACACAAATATTGAATGCTCATGAGGCAATAAAAGTGATCTTGAGAGTAAATACTAATAGTATGATAGTCTCAAGATCACTAAGTAAAATAGTTTTCCACTTAATACCATTACCAGAATGAAAGAACGGTCAATATTTGTTTTACACACCAATTTTGTAATAAGAGGGTAAAAGACTATTGACTGGCTCAAGTGATGCCAATCGGTATATAATGTTCTAAAATTTTTGTACAATCATATTATTGATAATTTGGTCCCTGACATAAGGAATAGAAAGTCCAAAGTATCAATTTTGAATTTATTACACATCTGATATATATCCATCTGTTTTCAAATGAGATACAATATTTCATACTTTCTTTTTTTTTTTAAGACAGAAATATCAAAATCCAAGGTAGTTTGGATGGAATCTGAATTGATGTCCAGGATTATAATAGTTACAATAGCAAAAAAATATCAATTAACCATATAAAACAAAGTTTTCAACTAAATAGATATTTTGATTCAGTCAATTCAAATAAGAAACAAAATTGACTATCTCTCCCAATTTGTAACTTTTATTGCAAATATTCACTTGTCTCTTACTGCTCATTTTGAAAGAGTAGGTGTCCCAAGAATTTTGTTTTAAATTTTTAATATCCAATTTGCAATTTGAGGTTTAAAAATGCACCCTTGTTTCTTACGCAAGTTTAGGACAAAAAAGACCGGGTCATAAAATGAAACCAACATGACAAGGTAGCGCTATAGCTCTTTTCTAGAGGAATAAAAACTATGCATTTCTTTACTAGAGGTAAAAATAGGTCTGAAAATGGTTCAGAATAAGAGTTACAGCGCTCTCTATAATTATTTGCCCATTAACATCAATATAAATGGTATTTTACAAAAAGTGGTGTATCTGAAAAATGCATGTTTTTCATGTTCTAAAATGTTGATACAATCATTAGATAATGCCTATTTCTCAATACATATTTTGTATTCAAAATAAAATGCCAGCCAAAAAATAAAGGTGAAACCCCAAAAAGCACCTCTTGTTTTGAAACTGCAAGAGAGTGCTCAGATATACAAATGAATAGATTTTTTAGATTAAAAGTAATACTTTTTGTGAATTGAAAAATTCCTTTGTGTAATGACTAACACCCTCACAGGGAAGGGGCGCTGGGGAAAATGTAAAGACCAGACCAGATAATAGGAACAACAATGATTATGATAAGGGTTTTAAAACTTATTTTAAGGATATTTTCCTTTGGGTATTTTTCTACCTTATTTTGGGTGTATTTTAAAACAATCTGGTAAAGACCAGACCAGATAATAGGAACAACAAAATGGTGATTTTAATTGCCCTCTTCCATTTTCCAGTGTAAAAAGGGATTTATTCATTTAAAAATATCCTTAGTTGACTCTGTTTGATATAAAGTGTCTTTGTTATGATATTTGGTTACTGGTGAGCCACATTGTCTGTTTGAGTTTCCGTAATCTCCCCATCCCGCTCCCCAATACAGGAAGGCAGGACGGGTGTCCATGCTAGAAATCAACAATGAATAGGAGGCAACGGGATGTTCTCTTGAAAGAAAACATCTTATATATCCCTACCCTGAAGCCATGCATATTACTTTATCATGACAGTGCAACTGTGTGATTATTTGACTCGGGGTTACAGGGTTTTCCTGTACCGTGTTCAGAATTTTCTAGATAATCGGTCATACCTCAAGGCAGCAATTTGTACTAATTTCTTAATAGTGCTTTCACTTAACTATCTATTTATCTATTAAATATCATGTATAAAAAGAATGAAAATATGCAAAACAAGTATGACGGCTTGGGCTGTTTATTAGACAGAACTATATATATTCAAAGGTTTTATTTAGATAATTAAAAAAACATGTTTTAAGGAAATAATCACTTTTCCATGCATTTAACATGATTTTCTGAAATTAACAATACTTATTATAAATATGTTTATTAGTTGGATGTTGAAACTGATTTGTTTTTTCTCGTTCAGTATACATTCTTTAAAATGAGATTTAAATTTGACTTGCAAGAAGGGGTCAAAATCAGAAGTTAATCCTGACAATCGTGTTCTTTGGGGCACATCAAAATTCACCTGGTAGTCGATATTGCTTTCAACAATATAGTGACCACCCAAATTTGTCAAAAATGAAAAACCCTTTATCCTTATGCACAGTCTTTGAAGAAAAGTATCACTGACAAGTCAAATCAGGTGTAATAAAAGCGGAAACAGAATTGATTGTTGAAATGGATTCCCCTTCTCGCGCAGTTTATATCCTTTAAAACAATTTCAACTTCTAGGGCTCAAAAGTTGCATGATTTGACAAAAGTCATTCTAAAAATCCTTTTATTTTGTTAAAAGGCCTAAAAAATGGTAATTTGTCGTAACATAAAAAAGTAATTAGGGTAGGTAGATCGGATTTGTTTTCCTTTTCCTTTTGGCTTTGAAATTATCACTAAATAACCACTGGAAACGCAGACTATATGCAGCAACAACATTTTATGTTCTCATCTTTCCTTGTTTTTTTGTAACAATCTGGACTATTAAGCAGCCTGAAGGCGAAAAGAATATTGATTTCCTGCTTAATTTTATCATTTTTATCATATACATAAGAAAAATTAAAATTAAAAAGTCTATGTTCAGTACCAAAATAGGGTTTTGTTATGCCAAACAAACAATTTTTAGGCCTTGTATGCACAACAGTGGGAAAGCAAATCTAAGGAAATAAAAGGAAAAACAGAATATCTTCAGTAGTCATGAATTTCTTTTTTGATACCCATGAAGATCCTCAACATGTCATGGAGGGTCTTGATGAAAGACAATATGAGCCAATTGAATAAAGAAAAGTCAGCTTATGAATTCTGCAGGAAGAAGTGTAACAGATATGACAGCGTAAGGCAGCTGCGTTAAAGGTAGCTGACCTGTTTGGTTAACAATACTGTTGTCTTGTTTGAATGAAGTAAATTTACACGACATATTACAGTTTTGATGGTTTATTTTGCATTGCTTGAGCCAAGTTGACGTTATCACTTAATACCAGCAAAAATCTGTCTGAAAATTAACTTAAAACAAAACTGTGTGTTTATATTAAAAATATATGTGGGCTGCTGCATCAAAAGATGCAACTTTACAGCAAAGCCAATTCTGAGATATGGCTGACTGAAATTGAAAAAGAGTGAAAATCATTGCATAAATCATATTAGGGAGGAATAAAGGAGCTTTTCACCTATAACAATATGTCAATTTTGATTTTGCCATAAAGTTAACTCTTTCAATGTGGTGGATCACATATGAGCTTTCTTATGTTTTCAAAATCTCCCAGTTTTTTTTTTTTTTTTGCATGCTCTAATTAAAGAAAACAAACAAAGACAAATGGAAAATTGTCAGAACAGTTTTAATGCATTTGTATTTTCTCTGTTTAATCATTGTAATACTAAGCATTAGGCCTCTTAAATCTTTACAAACTGATCCAATTAAGTCTTTACAAATGCTTGTTGATTGAAATATCTTGGCAGTGCTACTATTTTGTTGGGGAGTGGGTGTCTGACTTTGTCTGGCCTGTCTAAGTGCTAACAAGTTTGACACAGTTTTGCTAATGTTTTATGGAGGTTTATCTGAAAGAAGTAATTTTTTCCAAAAACCTTATCACGTCTTGTCATATACTGCAAAGCACTTTGATTTTGATGGTTAACAATTTTGATAATTTTCAAAGCATACGTTTGTTGTTTCATTATCAACCCATAGTTGATATTCTTATTACTAACTTCATTGTGCATGGTGGTGTGTTCACAGATGTGTGATATTAAGGGCCCACTACACTAAATAAGCTGGCCTTTGCTTTACGGTATTTCTAAAATCAGAAACGTTAACTGTCTTTCTAAATGAGACCCCTTCAAAATATGTAAGGACTGTACCTTTGGTCAATATTTTATTCTATTTATAGATATTTAAAGTAGCTCCAATGCAATTTATGATCTGTTGACTTCTTTGGTTAAATTTCAAGGCTTTCCCCAAAAAATGTGTGTGATTCTGGGAATACACTAGGCCTATTTGGTTGTCTGTGATTGGGGACATCAATTCAACGTCCCATATTTTTTGCGGTCATTATATACTTTTGTCATCATTTTGTGCTAAAAGAGATAATTAATTGCTTAACACCCAGTTGCTTTATTTATTGAGTTTTCTATTGTTTTTAGGAAGCTTCAATGGGAAGCTAATTTGTGGTGCGGTGCTATAAGACAGCGCACTGTTTGATTTGTTTTGGGAAAGTGCAAGAACACCAGTAGTAAATTGTCATTTTGCTATAGAATTTGATAAATATTTTATGAAGAAGGATTTCTGTTTATCTTGAAACATTATAATGTTCTAAACATATATACTATTGAGTTTCAAGAAGATTTTTGCTGTTAATAGGGATACAAAAATGTTACAGAGTGGTTCGGCACAAATCAACAACTTTACAGCCGATGCTTATTTATTATACTTTCCCTTGTGAGATATACATATGTGAATTCATGGGTTTAACATTGTTGATTCGTGATGAACTGCTCTTTAATGTTTTTAAATCACTAATATTGTTGTAATTGTTATGTTTTTTTATATTATATCATAATTTATTGAATTTTGCAAGTGCTTGACTAAGTGTGACTTTCCAACAATTCAAGATTTAAATGGAATTTGATTCTTGACAAAATTTAAATTCGAGTTTTAGATAATATGGATAATTTTTTTGTTAAAAATTAAAAGAATTTTTCAATCGAAACATGAGTCTGGTAAGTAAAGGTCAAATCCTGCCAACCTGTTTCCAAGCATTTCTGTTTTGCCACTTCCATGTCTTAATGTGTAACCCTTCCCACCTGGTGTCGTTACTTTGTTATATGATGAAGATGTCACTCATCTGCACATGTTATGTTGTGAGATATCACATGTAATGTTATATGGTATTACAGTGCAGTTGATATTTACAACTGTGTAAAAAGACACTGAAGATCATTAATAAGAGATAAGAAGAGAGATAATAATGGGATTCAAATGATTGTCTTTCTATCAGTGTCGTGTTGGTTATTTTGGCTACTTATATAAAGAAATGTGCATGAATCCAGATTACGTCCTTTTTGTTTACAATTTGCCCCTGATTTTTGATCGTATATATATATATTCCTTGTTTTTGCAAAACCAACTTGTATTTACCGTACTGCTCCTATTAATCACCAATGGTCTATTAAATGCCCACCCCAAAATTTTCAAAAACCAAGTCAATTTCCAAACATTTTCTTACGTTTTAAACAAGATCTCCGAAGTTAATAAACGAGTCCATGGTCCCGGAAATAAAGCAACATTTTTCACTACTTCCGTGTAGCTGTGACCTAATGAGGTTGCAATCTCGGAAATTAAGCAAAAACTTTTCACTACTTTCAGGTTTTCGCAACCAATATTTTTAAAGTTTACATAATAAATTTGTGCACTTTAATGATGTAAGACATAAGTGGTCCCAAATAAATGCCCCCCCCCCCCTTTCGTAAAATGCAATGCCCAGTAGGCGATTAATAGGAACAATATGGAATTTTATTAAGTTCAAGAACCAAAACATTTTAAAAAATAAAGTTTCATCGTCTTGGTTGAATACAATTGATTGTTACAGCGGCAGAAAACAATGCCCTGATAATAAAATTCAACAGTGAATTTTAAGTTTTAACTTCCATATGTTGACATTTCTCTAAGACCAGGTATATATTTATGGTGACAAACAAAGTGTAAACATAGTTTTATTCCAATCATGTGCATGAATTTGCTTTTGGTGAGAAAAAATATAATTTTTCCAAAACATTATTGAACAATTTTAAAATAAGATGAATTCTTTAATAAAAAGGAAATCCTGCATAGTTTTTTCCCAGATCACCTGATTTTACAAATACACACAGAAATTTTAAGACAGACAAAATAAGCATCAGTTCAGAAAAAAGAATCTTGTAGAAATGATTGTGATACTTTATTAAGTTTGTCTTGGAAACAACATTGAAAGACAATTGCATTGTTAAGTTCATTTTTTTCTCAGATATAAGGTTATAGTTTAAACTTAGAATTTGGCAAGACAAATTGGGCCAATGACATGTAAGGGTGCTATGACATCATTTTTTGAAACCCAATCATTTTTACTTTCTTGATTCATTTTATATGAGGTTTGTCATGTAAACTGAAGAAAATTGTGTCTTGAAAACAATCTTAGGTTTTGATATGATGCCAAACATATGCACATTGACTTTCATGGTAACATTACCCAGTTTGATTGAATGTTTATAATTGTCAGACTTAGACATATATAAGATATATATCTATAAAATGTTTGCACAGAATAATAGTTAAATTGTTCCATGAAATATTTGTTGAAATTTATGAATGGTTGATTTTATTTGCCACATACCTTTTTAAGTGGCCAAAGTGTACACCATTATGTACTAAACAAATGAGAGAACTTTGTTAGTAGAATATTACTTTGGGTCAGTGTTTTTGATATAATTTTCATAGATTAAAAATATCTTAATAATTTTATTATGTTCAATGCAATGTATACTTTGTATAATTTCTGTGTGAGATTATATCATTATTTATGTATATTGTTCTGTATCATACTATGAATTAACACTCAACTATTATGTACCTATATTATTCATGCCGAGTGCAATCAAACATAATAATGTAAATTTACATAGTTGTACAGATATTGATAATTATTAACTCATCATGACATTAAAATTGCATGTATACAAATTTATATATTTTGATTCCGGTGTGATTTGTTTGTTTGTATCACCTTTCCCAATAGGGACCCGTTACATCAAAAGGTACAAGTTGTCTACCTTTAACAAAATTCAGATTTTCATATCATTTAAAGGGAATATTTTATAAGCTTTAAAATGATACCTTGTTTACTTTGTGAAAATAGAAGTTTGGGCAATTATTTTCTTTGTAATTTGCAAGTTTTATTTGCCCATATCTCCAAATCTGCACAACTGACAGCTTGTACCTTTTGATGTTACATGCCACATTTTGCATCAGTCTGATGTTGGTAATCCCCAGGGGCAAAGATAGGCTTGGCTCTCCCAAGAAAGTAATTTTATGCAGACAGAATTTGATCTGATAATAGACGAGGGAGCCCTTTTTCTTTCCCTTTCTTCTCTTTTCTCCTCTTTTGGGCTCTTAAAAGAACCCAGTATAAAAAGACTCGGAGCAGGTTCATTAGCCAAAAAAAAATGAGTATGTTTTTATAGAAACCCTGTACGAAGAACCATTCCAAGGTGCTATCCACAGTGGGGGGGGGGGTTAACTTTTAATGCTGCTGTTCTACCCATTAGGCCATCTCAATGTCTCCCTATCATTGTTGGTGTATATCTTTTAATAGGGGGTCAATAGGTTAAAAATGTTAAGTAAACCTTAAACCAGTTACTACCTTAACCCTAAAACTATGAAATTGGCACACACAAAATGCGAGAAAAAGTTTGAATTTCCCGTTAAAATTGTGGACGATGCAATCAAAATTTTGGATTGGTGTTCCCATAGAGTATTTTATGTTACCATGCTGTTGCTAGCATTAGAGGTCTGGTGTATCAATAGTAAATCTTACTAAGTATTTGTGTTACAATCTGGCAATATCTGAACAAATCGGACGAACCAAACAGAATAAATTTATGAGATTACGAAAAAAAGCATACTTTTTTAAGAAACCTATTGGCACCATTTTGAAGATGTTTCTGTAAACAAAACCAAGAGTAAAGGTTTTAGAATATATAATTAAAAGACTATACCAGTCATGAATGCCAACAATTGAGAATATGACATTCCTCCTTGTAACAGGAATGTGGCCTTAAGTCATCCTCCATTTTGTGACTTTTGTTTCCTACAAACAATACTCAGCCAATCAATTTGTAACTATAATAACGCATTATTTCAATTGCCCATCACTCATTCTCACACACCTACGATGTTTTCACTTGTCAATGGACTTCTCAAAAGCTAGCAGCCAGTCCATTCATTAACGCTAACAGATTTGCTCCAAGCTTACAAGAAAGTGGCATAAAATATATTGCATTTATATTGAATGAAAACAAAGTGAAGGGTATGGTCTCTTAAAGGCCCCAGAAGACATCTCTCTTTCAGAAAGATTTGGCAAGATTCCAATATTGTGATATTGCTGTCAAGGCATTGCCTCACACACCAAGCACTAGGCATGGTTTATATTTGAATATGCCAGTACAAGAAAACCCCAACTCCAGTAGCTCCCTTCTGTAAAAATATAAATGTATACAAATCTCTGAAAATGCTTTCACATCACTAAAAACATTCCCATGTCTATATCTCAATCATAGTGTCACAATTATCTAACAATGTCTAAAAAAGTCAACTACAAGGTCAAATGTGACACTATGATTGGGATATAGATATGGAAATGCTTTTTAGTGATGTGAAAGCATTTTCAGAGATTTGTATGCATCTATATTTTGTAAGTATAATTTACGGAAGGGAGCTATTGGAGTTGGGGTTTTCTTGTACTGGCGTATTCAATTTTCATTTGTATAGAATATGTACCTGTTTGTTGTAGTAATGACTATTTAATGATAGATTATGTTCTATGGGATATACGATATCAATTTTTCCTCATCAAATATCCAGTGTAATCCAAAAGTGCAAGAGTGGATAGGTGTAAATAATTTAAACACAGATAATTGTTGCATCGGATATTCTATCCTATCGATAATAGATTTTGAACGGCCCTTACAGGGACTTACCTAGATTCCACTATGAATGGAAAAAAACTTACGAAAATACTCTAAATAAAGCATAAAAATGTAGTGATATCCAAATATGTACACAGAAATGTCTCAAATTGAGAGCAAATTTATTTGTAATATATAATTCTTTGATGGTGGTGTTTTTTTAAATCCTTGGATTTACCAGATAAAAGATCAAACAAAGCTAGAGATAATTTAATTTGAATTTTATGTTAAAAAAGAATCAATTTCATCAGAAATTATTTGTCCATCACAGGTGTAGAAACAAAATATTTATAAGATTTTAAACTAGAAACACTGTTTCACACCATTTTTCTTTCCCCGAAGGCAAAAAAATCAAACTAGGTAAAAAATTGCTATTTTCTTCAATATTCCATCAAATTATGGAAAACTACTAAACATGTTCTATTGATTCATGTAACAAAATATGTAGATAAAGATGCAGTGGAAAAAATCCAAGCCAGTCCGTTTAAATTATTTTATTACCTCGGCAATCATGAAATATCTATATGACGCCTAAGTTGGGAGAGAAACATGAAATAGGAGATTATAACATGAACATTTAAAGATCCTTCTTCCATTGCTGCCTCCCTTGCTTGGCAAATAAAAAGCATTTTCCTATGTTCTTGTTAGATCCATGCTATCTCTATTGCATGACAATAGCATTCTCGAATTGTTGGTTAATTGCTATCTGTATTGCATGACAATAGCATTCTCTGATTGTTGGTACCATGTTATCTTTATTGAATGACAATAGCATTCTCTGATTGTTGGTTTCATGCTATCTCTATTGCATGGCAATAGCATTCTCTAATTGTTGATTCCATGCTATCTCTATTGTATGACAATAGCTTTCTCTGATTGTTGGTTCCATGCTATCTCTAATGTATGACAATAGCATTCGCTGATTATCGGTTTCACGCTATCTCTATTGTATGACAATAGCATTCTCTGATTGTTGGTTTACTTATATCTATTGTATGACAATAGCATTCTCTAATTGTTGGTTTCATGCTATCTCTATATTGCATGACAATAGCATTCTCTGATTGTTGTTTCCATGCTGTCTCTATTGTATGACAATAGCATTGATTGTTGTTTCCATGCTATCTCTATTGTATGACAATAGCATTCTCTGATTTTTAGTTCCATGCTATCTCTATTGTATGACAATAGCATTTTCTGATTGTTGTTTCCATGCTATCTCTATTGCATGACAATAGCATTCTATAAATATTGGTTAAATGATACCTCTATATTGCATGACAATAAGATAATGCTATTGTCATGACAATAGCATTCTATAATTGTTGATTCCATGCTAGCTCTATTGAATGACAATAGCATTCGCTAATTGTTGGTTTCATGCTATCTCTATTGCATGACAATAGCATTTTCTGATTGTTGTTTCCATGCTGTCTCTATTGTATGACAATAGCATTGATTGTTGTTTCCATGCTATCTCTATTGTATGACAATAGCATTCTCTGATTTTTAGTTCCATGCTATCTCTATTGTATGACAATAGCATTTTCTGATTGTTGTTTCCATGCTATCTCTATTGCATGACAATAGCATTCTCTGATTTTTAGTTCCATGCTATCTCTATTGTATGACAATAGCATTTTCTGATTGTTGTTTCCATGCTATCTCTATTGCATGACAATAGCATTCTCTAATTGTTGGTTCCATGCTATCTCTATTGCATGACAACAGCATTCTCTAATTGTTGGTTCCATTCTATCTCCATTGCATGACAATAGCATTCTCTGATTGTTGGTTCCATACTATCTCTATTGTGTGACAATAGCATTCTTTGATTGTTGGTTCCTTGCTATTGCTATGCATAACAAAAGCATTCTCTAATTGTTGGTTCCACGCTATCTCCATTGCATGACAATAGCATTCTCTGATTGTTAGTTCCATGCTGTCTCTATTGTATGACAATAGCATTCTCTGATTGTTGGTTCCATACTATCTCTATTGCATGACAATAGCATTCTCTAATTGTTGGTTTCATGCTATCTCTATATTGCATGACAATAGCATTCTCTGATTGTTGTTTTATGCTATCTCTATTGTATGACAATAGCACTTTCTGATTGTTGTTTCCATGCTATCTCTATTGTATGACAATAGCATTCTCTGATTGTTGGTTCCATACTATCTCTATTGCATGACAATAGCATTCTCGAATTGTTAGTTAATTGCTATCTGTATTGCATGACAATAGCATTCTCTGATTGTTGGTACCATGTTATCTTTATTGAATGACAGTAGCATTCTCTGATTGTTGGTTTCATGCTATCCAGTTCCAGTTCCAGTTCCAGTTCCAGTTCCAGTAAGGATATCCCGCCTCTTAATTCAGGCGCACCACCCTAACGGGTGTAATAAAATGAGTTGATCACAATTCACACAATGATCAATCACTATAAAAACAGACAATACAATTTCAGAAGAATATAAAAGTACATGCGACGTCCATCGGCGTTAATGGAGTTCCATTCAAAAATACAGTAACATTGTTGATCAAATCGATCAAAGTTAATGTTGGAGAAGCACAATTTCACTTGTTTACACAATCACCATCAATCACAAAAATAACGAAGGTGCATCAATACAGCATCAGTGCAGAAAATTAACAAAATGGCGGCAAAATACAAGAAATTATATTTGGCCCAGTTTTATCATTTTACAGGCTTTGCGATGAACTGGCCAATGTTCAGCTTGGCAAGTTTTACTACAGTACTTGGCCACAGAGCACTTTGTACACTTTTTAAGCCCTCCTGACACAGATGATTCTGGGGCTAAACAGTTGAGATTAAAGCATATTTTCAAAGGCTTTGAACTCATCAAGTTCTCCTCCAAAGCTTCATTTTCCAATTCCACACGATTATTTACAGTAGGTTCCGGGGATGGTTTCTCGGATTCAGTTCCATTCGGTTCCAACGCCAAAGGGGAAGTGGGAATATCCAAATCCTGGCTGGACGAAGGGGGTTGTTTGTCCAGAGAAGTTGATTGTTTCTTTTCAATAATTTCAGAGTTTGGGGAATTGGGAGGTTCAAGTGGTAAATGGTGACTGTGTGTAGGAGAATCCTTCTTTTTACTAGCTTTCCATTTTTCCAACCTCTGCTGATCCCTTCTCCTCGTTGATGGTGATTTCTTCTTCTTTGTTCTGGCGGTGACATTGGACGTTGTGCCCGCTTGAGAGTCTTGAGTTTGAATTGCTGCCGGTGTAGCATGATGACTATCCGTGCTGCTTACATGGTGATTTGTATTGGTAGTTGCTTCCCGCTGTTGTGCCTGTACACGGCCATTGGTTTCCTGTGTGCATTTATCAGCGGCAGGAGTTTTGAACCAAACAATGTCCAAATAAATCCTCTGTTTTGTTTGTTTTAGCGTCCAAGCTGGCTCAAATCTTTCAATATCTAGAACATGGAAATATCATTCTCTAATTGTTGATTCCATGCTATCTCTAATGTATGACAATAGCATTCGCTGATTATCGGTTTCAAGCTAACTCTATTGTATGACAATAGCATTCTCTGATTGTTGGTTTACTTATATCTATTGTATGACATTGACATTCTATAAATATTGGTTAAATGATACCTCTATATTGCATGACAATAAGATTCTGCTATTGTCATGACAATAGCATTCTATAATTGTTGATTCCATACTAGCTCTATTGAATGACAATATCATTCGCTAATTGTTGGTTTTATGCTATCTCTATTGCATGACAATAGCATTTTCTGATTGTTGTTTCCATGCTATCTCTATTGTATGACAATAGCATTGATTGTTGTTTCCATGCTATCTCTATTGTATGACAATAGCGTTCTATGATTGTTAGTTCCATGCTATCTCTATTGTATGACAATAGCATTTTCTGATTGTTGTTTCCATGCTATCTCTATTGCATGACAATAGCATTTTCTAATTGTTGGTTCCATGCTATCTCTATTGCATGACAACAGCATTCTCTAATTGTTGGTTCCATGCTATCTCCATTGCATGACAATAGCATTCTCTGATTGTTGGTTCCATGCTATCTCTATTTTGTGACAATAGCATTCTTTGACTGTTGGTTCCTTGCTATTGCTATGCATAACAATATCATTCTCTAATTGTTGGTTCCACGCTATCTCCATTGCATGACAATAGCATTCTCTGATTGTTAGTTCCATGCTATCTCTATTGTATGACAATAGCATTCTCTGATTGTTGGTTCCATACTATCTCTATTGCATGACAATAGCATTCTCTAATTGTTGGTTTCATGCTATCTCTATATTGCATGACAATAGCATTCTCTGATTGTTGTTTTATGCTATCTCTATTGTATGACAATAGCACTTTCTGATTGTTGTTTCCATGCTATCTCTATTGTATGACAATAGCATTCTCTGATTGTTGGTTCCATACTATCTCTATTGCATGACAATAGCATTCTCTAATGGTTGGTTCCTTGGTATCTCTATTGCATGACAATATCATTCTCTAATTGTTGGTTTCATGCTATCTCTATTGCATGACAATATAATTCTCTAATTGTTGTTTTATGCTATCTCTATTGTATGACAATAGCATTTTCTGATTGTTGTTTCCATGCTATCTCTATTGTATGACAATAGCATTCTCTGATTGTTGGTTCCATACTATCTCTATTGCATGACAATAGCATTCTCTGATTGTTGGTTCCATACTATCTCTATTGCATGACAATAGCATTTTCTGATTGTTGGTTCCATACTATCTCTATTGCATGACAATAGCATTCTCTAATTGTTGGTTCCATGCTATCTCTATTGCATAACAACAGCATTCTCTGATTGTTGGATCCATGCTATCTCTATTGTATGACAATAGCATTCTCTAATTGTTGGTTCCATGCTATCTGTATTGCATAACAACAGCATTCTCTAATTGTTGGTTCCATGCTATCTCTATTGTATGACAATAGCATTCTCTAATTGTTGGTTCCATGCTATCTCCATTGCATAGCAACAGCATTCTCTGATTGTTGGATCCATGCTATCTCTATTGCATGACAATAGCATTAGCTTATTTTGGGGTTCATGGTCGGTGTCGCTGCATCTGTTTGCCTAATAGTTGCTTCTTTTTTGTTTTCTCCTGTGAAATATAACAACCAAAACAAGTAACAAATCTTGATTTTAAGTGTTCTCAGAAAGCTCAGTGGATATTCTGTAATGCATGACTGATCCGCGCCAGAAGCCATGGTTCGAATCCCCACAAATATATTGGAAACTATTTATCTTTTCATTACTAAAAATTAATTCTGATTCGCATTATTTTGAAAGTCATTTGCCCTTACGTTGATTCAGACATATATAGACATGGAAGCAGGAATCATAGTTCGGGAATGAAGTGGTATGAGGGGAATTAACTCAATTAAGCAGCATAAATAGTCGTTTTGGGAAGCATGTTTTGACAAGATTCCTTTGGGGGTTTTAACTGATTGAAATCGTCAACATAGCATAGCTGGGTTGTGACGAAATGCGCCAACCTGAATTGCCGGCGGGTAGTTGATGGGTTCGACGTTTAATTGACTTACCACGTGTATCAAAAAAAATTGTGCACAGATTAAAACTGATTTTGACCTTGATAAAAGCACCAAATAATAATTTTCGTGTTATTGCAGTAAAGAAAATTTAATAAGCTTTCAAATGCAGAAAAAATGATGAAAATCGGATGAAAAATAAAAAAGATATGACCAATTTTGTAAGTACGTCTCTTTTTCATCCATTCCAATGGGATTTACACAGTTAAGCAAGATATTACATATCACAATTACGGGTTATGGCATTATGATAACAGCTAAAAGTACTCACAAAATTGGTCATATCTTTTTTATTTTTCATCCGATTTCTATAATTTTTTCTGCATTTGAAAGCTTATTAAATCTGCTTTACCACAATAACAAGGAATGTATGGATCGGTGCTTTTATCAAGGTCAAAATCAGTTTTAATCCGCGCACAATTTTTTTTGATACACGTGGTATGTGTATAAATTGATAACATACGTATTGAAATCTCACGAAATACCAAGGTATATACAAACGACACAATATTTGAAGCCCTTTTTTGATCCCAAGTGTCTCGATTTTGCACTTCAGTTGTGTGCAAACTCTTATATATGGTGTAAAAACACATGGTTTAATGTTTTTTATTTTTATTCATCTTTTATTTAGTTGTTTTTTATTAGATTGTATTTAATAATTAATAACATAAACAGTATACAGTCATATTTTAGATAATATTGGCACCCTGGCTGTAAATTACATATTGAATGCATTGAAAGCTTCGTCGAAGCAAATTGGTGTCCTCTTAATGTCTAGTCCTACCGATGTCTTGATGCTTCGGAATCACGTCGCGAAAGGACCCCGAAACTATTGCTGCGATGTCGACCCGACATCGTAAGAGTATTGCGATGCTTTTACGAAGAGAATAACCTTGGAGAGGTATTAAAAGGGATTACGAAGAACTGCAAAAACATGTCAATGCAAGCATTGACATTTTTTCATGATGCGCAAACGATGTTTTGTCATGAAAAAAAAAGCCAAGATGTTCTCCCGATGTCGGGATGACATCGCGCCGACTTCACGGTGTTCTCTCGAAGCATTACAAATGTAAAATGACAGTGGGTTCAGTGCTCACTGCAAATGCTCCTCGCCCAATCATGCTTATCTCCTGTTTTATCCAATCACTCCCAGAATACCAAAAAATAAAGTCTTAAATTCAAAGAAAAATTTGAAAACTAAATTTTTTGGCACAAATCTTCGAGGGTTAAAGCTGCAAACAATCGGCCAAAATCCTTTAAAACATCGTGATAAATTTCAATACCAGCACATTTCTTGCGATTCTCTTCCGATGTTTGTGCGATGCAATGGCGATGCGCTCCCGATGCATCAGGAAAATATTGTGACAGTATCGGGAGCCTAGTGAAACCAGACCATTTGATGTAGTCACTCTACAAGCTTTTTGTTTAATGCTGTTAATATCGCATATCGTCGCGTATCGATTAAGAGAAGTGATAGTACTTAAATTTGGGGATATTATTTCACTTCAGAACAGCTTTTATTGTAAGTAATTATTGATTTTATCGCAAGTTTTTAAGGATGAAACAGTCTTACATTCTCCTCCAGATAAACATGTATATGATAACTCTTGATTGACTGTTATTGTAGTCTTTATTTTAGTTTGATTTCCACAAAGTCTTTGTTCTATATAGTCTATGGGCTATGCCAACCCCCCCTCCCCCCCACCCCCCCAGGGGGATTTTCGGAGGCAGGTATTTTTGTGATCCTTATGCATTGAGGTTTTGAAATCAGGTTGCCTGCAAATTGCCCAGTGGTGGGTGGGGCTGTGAGGGCGCTTTTTTCAAAATGGCCGCCAAAATAGCATATTTTCACCATAAAACAGCTTTAATTGATATGTAAACCAGTTTATGTTCGGTTTGATCAG
>JXSR01S075223.1:84254-95144 GCA_000969725.1 Ophiothrix spiculata | reverse complement strand
TCACCCTTCATACCTTAAAGCTTGGATGCATTAAACGCCAATGCCTGTGTGAATGGGGTATAAGGGCATAAATCATTGGTTTATTATTATTATATTATTTGGAACAATAAAAGACGTCTTTGACTTTATACCAATCTAAATTAGGTAGATGATGATGGGTCAGGTTATATTGTTTTGAGATGTAAGAATTAAATCATCTTGATAATTATAAAGCAGGTTTATTTCCAGAAGAGACAAAGCAATCTGGATGGACACAGAGATGATTATTAAAAATGATTTTTTAATAGGAATGTATTAATAATGATTGACAGGATGTAAATGACGTAATATCTGAATTAATAAAATAACTTTAAATGGTAGACTAGGAGTATTTAAACGTCATTGTTTCATACATCTCCTCATTAAATCTATTGTAAATGTAAAGTACGATTGAAATGAAATATGATATAGTCTTATGAAATCAACTGTATAAGTCTACATGTAATTGCATTTTGAAACCTCTACATATACATTGAATCTTAAGTTATTCCGGCAGACAATAAGTAAAAAAGGAAAAAATTAATGATCTGTACAAATATTATATCTGTAAATTTGGTGCATAGACATTGTAGGTTGGGATCCAGGATTTGTAATCAATAAGATTAATTTACATTTTGTACCGTGTAAAATGCAATTTGAAGTAAATTTGACATGATTTATGCTATTTTCGTTTTCTTCAATGAAACTTATATAAAATAAATGTGACGTGGTCAAACATTCTGAACATATTAATAAAAATAAAATTAGTAAAACATTGCTTTTTGTAATGGCAATTTGTCACAGAGATGTTTCAAAACAAGTACAGTGGATTTAGAGGTTGACTTCTGGTGTTGCAGAATGTATTGAACTTTAATTGTAACAGATCTAGAAAATGAAGGATTCCAGGTTATGCATTTGCAGCTGTGGTGGTTTTGGTGTTTTATCTGAAAATGTGTTTAGAACAAGTTTTGAGCTGTTTAAACGGGCGTGTTTTATGAATTTTGTATCTGTTTTTCAAACATAAGAGAGAACATAAGGATTGACTTGGCGGGAAAAATGCCCATATGATATGATATTCGGTTGCCTTTTCAGTTCGCACTCGGTCATTCGAGGTCACTTGCATTGCTTAAACTGAGGAGAAAGAGCGTGAATGATGTTAGTTGAATATTAATGAAGTGTAAATACTTACCAAAAAATGACCACTCAAATTCATAGGAGGATTATTGCAATTATCAAAACGGACTCTATCTTCATTAATTTGTAAAACCAACTGTTTGTGGTCACTGATATAAAATCAAAACATACCACAATATTAACTCTATCAACCTTACAGAAAAAAGAGGACTTTATCGCTTTTAACTTTAGTCATGAAGAAGCAATTTCTTAAATAGCGACAATTTTTCCGAGTGTGACGTCTTAACGATAGATTAGACAATCATCATCAACGAATAAAAACGCTTGTAAGCTGCGAACGTCGTAGTATTTGCCTGCAGGTATAAGAGCTGATGGTGAAAATGTACGGGTGATTTTAATCATAGAAGAGATTATTGCTGCTATTCAAAGGGTTATTAAGTCGCTGCATCTGTTTTTTCGAAAGCAGCAGATACCTTGTGAAAAGCTTTGAATATCTTTTAAAAGATCGTTGGTCCAAATAAAACGATAAGAATATCGTCTTGGTTAATTTTATTAATTAGGAAGGCATTTTGTATCTGAAGATAGTTGTATTTTGGTAAAATATTTTACTAAATGGTTTTGAAATCATTCAATTGGTAAAGAGTCCATCATGCATTGTATTTTGGATCAGACAAATTGCAGATAAGTTAAGGGTAAAGACTTTTCCTGCTTAAAGAAAGTACACATCTTGAAATCGTCCAAAAATTGACCTAAGGTTATCCCAGGTCATTCCAGAATCCTTGACCTTTCGGGGACCAGCCAAACTTGGCATTTGGCCCCCTGTGAATTTAAAGGGAGTTCAGTTAAAGTCATTCGAGGTCAAAGGCCAATAATTGAGTTCAAATCTTGATATTGACAGACAGTTTAATTTAGGTTATCCCAGGTTATTTCAAGGTCAAGACAGAACCTTTGATCATGCCTGGACCAAACTTGGACATGAGTAGCAGTTATTTACCCCAATGATTTAAGGGGAATCCTATCAACTTTTGGGGCCCGCTTGGCATTTAAAAATGGGTCAAACGCAAGGATTCGAATTCATAAGCGGAAACTGTGTCTCAGTAGGGCTTTTTCAGATCCCATCTCTATTAAATAATGTATATAAATGTAGCATAATTAGTTTAATAGTACCAATACTGATGTTAAATAGTACATTTTAAAAATAAAACACAGCATTTAGGAAACAAAAGTAGGACGACATTTTTTCAAAGCAAAGAAGTAATATCTTTAATATTCATCTTTATTGTAATACATATTCATTCCCAATTTCGTTTTAGGCGCATACATCAACGCATTTCATGAGATATTTTTAATATTTATTATTTCACGACAATTTACAGTTTGATGGTTAACAATTATTGTAATTTTATTAACGTATACTCACATTTTTTATTGAAAGACAACATGTGCGTAATTTGTACGTACACGAAAAGTGACTTATTTTATAGTTAATTTATATCAACTGTAACTATGTAATAAAAAAATCCTGGGAAATTTACGAGTCTATTCTTATATTTTATGAATACAGATTTTCCATACTTCATATTTCGTCTCTTATAACTATCATAAAATGAAATATGAACCAATCCTTTAAGTTTCCTTTCCTCTTTCACACAAGAGGAAAGGAATTTTCTTTAACAATTTCCTCTTTCACACAAGAGCTCTTATTGTCCACTGACACCGCACCAAACATCCTATTCAATTCAGAAGGAAACAAATCTTACTGTCACAATTTACGGCCAAATCCTCTTGCTATTCATCTCTTTCCGTATGCACGTGTGGTTTTGGGTGACGAATTCTGCTACCTCAGGGGACTGTTTTGTCGGAGGAGTAGATCGTATGGCCAACGTCACGGCATTGCAAGGTTTACTCAGATATTAAAGTTGTGTTATTTGCAAAACAAGTTGAATTGTGTTCCAGAAATCTGAGAATGTTAACCATCCTTGATCTTAATCTCGCAATAATGACCCCAAGTAAGTTCATATTATTCCCCACCGGGAATTCCAAATGGTACACCCCTAATGACCATTTGTTTCATATTCACAATATTTATAGTCATATACCGTATAACATAAAAAAGGTAGGTATATGAGTATTTGCTTCTCAAATATTTCTGTTGGCGTGACTTTGTATGCCAGTCACGATGTCTTAAAACCATGCTTCAAGATTTTTTCGTATTGAATGTTCAACCTCTAAAACCGAAACGAAACAATTTTTTCAAATATTTATTTCAGCAATGTATTTGTAATTATAATCTGCTATTATGAGCCAATTTTCATTGAAAAATTCCTTTGAGAAAGCTGATTTCCAATTTTTGGCGGGAAATTTTTCGGAACAAATGAAAATTTGACACGAATTGCAAATCCGGCCGCCATTTTGAAACGGAATGACGGATTTTTTGTTGTTGTTTCATATGATTTTAATTGAGTTGGTGTATCCCTGTGTACAGTTTTAAAGATTAACGATATGGAGAACATTGTTTTTAAAGCGATCAAAATCCAGGGTCCATATGGATCCCCCGCCCCTTGTTCACTAACGGGATTCTAAAACACCTTATGCACTTAAGTGTTAACGATAGTTTAGACAATCATCATCAACAAATAAAAAAGCTTATACGTAAGCTAGGAACGTCGTAGTCTTTTCCTGCAGGTATATGTACGGATGATTTAGTAATCTTAGAAGAGATTATTGCTGCCATTCAAAGGATCATCAAGTCTCTGCATCTGATTTACGAAAGCAGCAGATAATACTTTATGAGAAATTCATGATACCCGTTTTTTTGAAATTATCACTTCAAATCAACATCTTATTAAATCGAGATTTGAATAATTTTTAAAAGATCAGTGGTCTATAATATAAAACGGTAAGAATATTGTCTAGGTTAATTTTATAAATTAGGAAGGCATTTTGTATCTGAATATAGTTGTATTTGTAGGTCCAAAACCTCGAACTTGTTTCGGACGCTGGTTCTTATAAGAGTGTAAGTTGGTACTTGCCTTGATCCATATGGTACTTCACTGTTTTACACACACTTACTAGTTTAACCTCTGATTCTTCCTTGATGGAAATAACAAGTCGACAGACTGCTTTATATTGTAGTAGAACATTTAATGAACTATATCCTGCTGCCAAACTCATCCTTTAAATATGCAAAACTAGTTGTTAAAGTGGTTAAAAACTGTGTTGAACCCAAGACTGATACACTCTTTAAGACATCACATCATGAAAAGAAAGTTTTACATCTCATATTACAATACCATATGATATCACCAATAGAGGGCGACATTCATGGTGTCTTACGTCTTACGTCCATCGTTGTCGGTAGCAAGCTCCATGAGAAGCAACATCACCAACTTAGATTGCTCGTAAAATTGTGCTCTTTGTGCGCGGGTGGTTTGATTTGACATTAGTTCAGTTTATTTGTGTGTGTCTCAAAGGGTGCAGGTCTAAAGGTATAGGTCCAACCTGAACAGAGTAAATAATATCTGTAAAGCGCGGCACTAACAGTATTTTGTTAAAATATTTTACTAAATGGTTTTAAAATCATTCAATTGGTACTAAAGAGTCCATCATGCATTGTATTTTGGATCAGAAAAATTGCAGATAAGTTAAGGGTAAAGTCTTCTACTGCTTAAAGAAAGTACGAATCTTGATATCGTCCAACAAGTTGACCTAATGTCATCCCAGGTTATTCAAAGGTACCCAAGAACCCTTTCCTGGACCAACCAACCTGGCATTTCAGTGACGCACGAGAATTTTAAAGGAAATTCATTCGAGGTCAAATGCCAATTTGAGTTCAAATCTTGATATTGACAGAAAGTTTAATTTAGGTCATGCCAGGTTATTCCAAGGTCAAGACAGAACCTTTGACTATACCTGGACACAACTTGACATGAGCAGCAATTTAAGGGTAATCAGGGATGGTAATCCAGTCGACCAGTGGGACCCGCGCATACTCCAACCCGTTTATTATCGAAATGGGTCAAACGTAAGGAATTTAAATCAAGTATAAATCATAAGCAGAAACTATGTCTCAGTGGGGCTTTTTCATATCCCATCTCTATTAACTTATGTATATAAATGTGGCAAATTAGCTGAATACTACCAATACTGATGATAAATAGCCCATTTACCAAATAAAACGCAGCATTTAGGAAACAAAAGTAGGACCGTATATTTTCAAAGAAGTAATATCTTTAATATTCATCTTTATTGTAATACACATTCATTCCTTTTTTTTCTTTTTAGCGCATACATCAACGCATTACATGAGATTTTTTTTAATATTTGTAATTTTATGACAATTAAATTTGATGGGCAACAATTATTGGAATTTTATTAACGTATACTCACACTTTTTATTGCAAGACAAAATGTGCGTAATTAGCACGTACACGAAAAGTGACTTATTTTATAGTCAATTTATACTCACTGTAACTATGTAATAAATAAATCCTGGGAAATTTACGAGGCTATTCTTATATCTAATGAATACAGATTTTCCATACTTCATATTTCGTCTCTTATACCTATCATAAAATGAAATATAAACCACAACGCCTTAGGTTTCCTTTTCTTTTTCACCATAAGGCCTTTTATTGTCCACTGATTCCGCCTCAAACATCCTATATTCAAATTCAGGAGGAAACAAATCTTACTGGCACAATATACGGCCAAATCCCCTTGCTATTCATCTATATCCGTATGCACGTGTGGTTTTGGGTGACGAATTCTGCTACCTCGGGGGACTGTTTTGTCGGAGAAATAGATCGTATGGCCAACCTCATGGCATCGCAAGGCTTACTCAGAGATTGAAGTTGTGTTATTTAAAAACAAGTTGGATTGTGTTCCAGCAATCTGAGAATGTTAACCATCCTTGTTCTTAATCTCGCAATAATGACCCCAAGTAAATTCATATTATTCCCCACCGGGAATTCTTAATGGTGACCCCTAATGACCATTTGTTTTATATTCACAATTTTTATAGTACTATACCGTATAACCTAAAAAAGTAGGTATACAGTATGAGTATTTGCTTCTCAAATATTCTGTTGGTGTCACTTTGCATGCCAGTCACGATGTCGTTGCTTAAAACCATGCTTCAAGACTTGTCATATTGAATGTTCAACCACATAATAGTACATTGTTAACGGGTTGTAATGTTGTATGAGAGACAAAAATCCACTATAAAGGATAAGACTTGTCGCTCTCACATATGCATGACTCTACGTGACATTTTGCGTATATACCGTAGAATATGTGACAACATTTTCCGCATATTAAGCACTGCGCTTTATGATTTCATTTATTAACTACAAAGTAATTAAAACGTGATTCTGGCATAATCAAGATGGGATGATTGATGCGCACGTAGATAATTATTGCCCTTTAAAACAATTTACGTGTCTGAGAACTGTATGGATAAGGTAAAATAGTGTTCAAACAAAGGACATAGTCACGATGTCTACAAGATTACTTTCTATCTCAATAAAGATAAAAGCTACATATGTTCCATTTATTTTTAATTCATAGTATAATAATATAGACTAGAATTTTTCTAACTGAAATAATGACGAAAAACCTCAATATAAAGAGGGCGTTATGGAGTCTGGCCAATCGCTTCGAAAGAGAAATGGGCACTCCGATCTGTGAAATACAGGCTGTCCCCTTTAAATTACTAACTTTAACTATGCTATTTTAAAAAAATTAGTTGATGGAAATGTGCAACTTTTTAATCTTTTTGTTAGATCAGATCTCTGACAGATCAGTGAAAACAATATATTAGAAACTGAAATACTAACAACAACAAAAACCAAAATTAAAATGCGTTTGAAAATTGGTCCAACCATGAAAAAGTAGAGATCAACTGTGATTTTGTTTCTTTTGAATTACCCAAATTCTCCCATTTTTTTTTGAATTACCAACATTCTCCCAAATTTTTCACTTTATTCCACAAAATTAGTATACAACTAATTAATGATGCATCTCGTGAGCAAAGCTAATTGTTTTGAGCATAAATCTTGACTATACATCTGCATAGAGAAATTTATTTTTATGAATAGCAGTTTTAACAATATATAGCTACAATCGAATTTGCAAAATGGGTCAAATGCAAGGAGTTTAAAGAATATGAGGGGAAACTGTGTCGGATGTTACATTCTTATTCCACTTTGCATCATATCTTTATTAACCATTTTCTCTAAATGTGGCAAATTATCGGATTTCTCCCAGTAGTTTGATAAATTAGCCCATTTCCAAGTTGAAAACAGCATTTACGACATAGAAGTAGAACGGTATGAAATATCGTTAAAAAACATCTTTATTGCACAGCACACAATATAGTGCACATTTATTTTCAAAATGATTAGCACGCATCTAATAAGCAGGGTATATAATTACATTAGAAATATGCGATATTTGTAATTTTGTGGAAATAAAGTTTGATAACCAACGTTTATTGTCGTAAACACATTTTTATTACATAAAACGTGTGCATAATTTGTACAACCACGAAAGACGAAAGGAGAAAAGAAAAAAATCTATACAGTTACATTTTGTAACAAATTCGAGGAAGACGTATCAATTTAGGTTGCTTCCTTGCTATTTCATGATTTGATTGGCATTTCCTTATTTTGTTGAGAATCAGGTTGGTAGTAAACAGGTAATCGGAAAAAAAAAATACATGCTTTGTGTTACCATGTGTTCTTTCAGTTTCAATTCGTTTTCCAAATATTATTTTTTACGGATATGAAGTGGTACGGATCAAACGTATTTAAATGTAACACAGATACATATTGCGATATAGATAAAACCCTTGTCAACAGAAGTACCATTGTAGGCAATAGAATAAACGTACATAAGTCACGAAACTCAACATAAATCATGATCTATAAATCCCGCTGTCAATATTCGATAAAAAGCTTCAAAAAGTTCATTACAAAACCAGGCTGTTCTAGTTCTAACATAAACTTTCAAAGGACCGGATATCAATGCATTATACATTTCTAAAATGATTTACAAACAATTCAATAATTGTTGATAAATCAAGAGTAATGAATTAAATATAACGTGTTATCAAAGCATACTGTTAAAAATGTGTTTGACTATAAAGTTTGCACAATGTACCATAAATGAATTATGATAACAACCAATCTTGAGATCAGATCTCCTTAACACATAAATAAATCAAAGCATACTCTCGGAAAACAGGTCAATGATAAATGGGATTGATTTTATTTAAACTTGATAAAGTGAAGATATGAAACGATGAAAGAAATCAAGTATAAACATCACATATTCTAACTACTTTTATAAATACAAAACAAAACACACTTTATTTCACCAACTAAATCGATCCTTTTTGAGCATTTAACTTACAGCGAATTGTACAAATAACAATACGGGAATAAAACCCTACATATCGTCTCTTATTACAGGTATGTCTTACTGTATCAAAAATCCATTGTTTTACACAGTGTAATGGATATTATTTAATGTATTGGACTTCTTCGAACCTCGATGCAACGTATATATAAGTAACGACACACAGTTCAAACGAGAGCTTTCCAAGTACGGGATCTCCGTTTATGATAATTATAATACTGTATTCCACAATGATTTACAGTACCTGGATTTGTCCAAGTACTGTAAATCATTTACAGTACTTGGATTTGTCCGATTTGTCCACGTAATTTTTTTCGGTTCAAAGGAGGGTTTGACAAGACCTGAATACCTGTAGTTTATCATAAATTAAACTCAAAAGATCGTTAGCAATATTTATGTTTATACTCTTGAATTCAGGATGCAGTAGTCCTAAAGAATTAAGCTTTGATCGACATTATGAATACATAAACACTGTTAGTTAAAGTAGTGTAATGAATATCATTTAATATGCAATGAAGCATATGTAACTGCAAACCAGCATGTTCAACTTTGTGTTTAGACTCAGTGCCCAGTGGTAACATATAAGATGGTATTTGGATTAAAAAGAACTCTCAATTGCCCTTACATCAATTCATCCATTAGATTCATTACATTTAAAGATGTATGCCAAACGTGGGCTTTCAAAACAATTGAATTTAGCACATGCATATCTGAAGTACTCTTCAGGGAGTTGTCGTTGCATATTTTCTCTCCCCCGCAGTTCAGTACATATGAATAAAGGGGCTCTTCAAATAAGTCCTATTTAGAGAGAATGCACTTTACGTCTTTGGAACAATCGGCATTGGATCATAACGTCCGCTTCGATTATCATTTTGTGTAACTGCAATAAGTTCACGTTGTTTACTTTGTAGCGTCATATACATCTTAGCATCCCCTTGCTTATACTATAATTCAGAATAAATTCCATCTTTAGTAGGTTTGGGCGTTGCAATATATCTAGGTCTATTATATGCCGAGCGTGTGTTCAAGTATTTTACAAATAAAACTAGTCCCAAGACAAGAAAAGTAAACGCCACGATTTAGTTTACATTTGTAACCTAAATCGTAAATGACAAAAGAAGTATCGAATTAATTTTACCGCACAAAGAGGCCTGTCAATTAAAGTATAGGATAGGCTATTGTCTTCGACGAAAGCAAAAACGTCTAGAGGTTTTAAGTTGTACTTTTTATCATGTAAACACAAAAGGATTGTGAAGGATTGCAATTTCTCAAGTGGGTATTATCTATACTTATTGACTCCAGTGAATATAATAAGTAATGGGTTAACAAAATATTTTACTACGGATTACAAAATGCATTGTTATGCACGGACAGAACAATTGAACTGGCTAATTGTATGTAATACGCATGCATGTAAAAAGCGTGAGGCTGCAGAAAGCAGCATGGCGGGTGACATGGGTAAAACAAGGGTAATTCATTTTCGATTTATATTTTTGCTATTTCCCGACATGTTTTCAACTTCTAATTAAATGCATGTTACTAATATAACTCTTGTCTACACACTAAACAACTAAAATCATTTAAAAATTTAAACAAGATACATATATGTCAGCGACACAAAAATGACAAAGTTGCACGCTTTATGTATCGGAGAATGGGCCTAAAGTCAGCGGCAATCTCAGAAGCAAAATAAAGTTTTATAGTTTCTGATATCTGATAATACATGTAGAAATTGTAGATATCTCAGTCTAAAATGTCATAAAACAATAAGAACTGAACTTAAGATCAGATGGTATACGTCCTAAAATGATTTTTTTTTAATACGGCATGTGCGGCACGTCGTGACCAAAATATTGGTACTCATTACAACCAATTTATTGACAAGTAGCTGTAAAATCCTCTTGCAGAATGAATTGAAGAGTGTTTTTCCAAAACTCACTTAGTCCACTTTTGGTCGAAATGAAACCAAGCACATAGGAATGGTGTTCATCATGAGCACTAACATACCAACTATGAAATACTAAAAAAAACCAATCAGTCGCCATTCCTCAAGCACGAGAATTTACCAATTTTTTTCAAAACTCACTTAGTCCCCTGCATGGATTTTTCCAAAACTCACTATTTCTAATCAAAAAGGTGAGAATCCTGTTTGTTACAGACTTATCTATTATCTATTCTTTCCCGTAAAATTACAACTGCTGGAGATAAAGTTTGCCAAGAATTAGGTTGAAAACTTTATTTAACACACCAATGAGAAGTTTCCGTTGAAAATATGTGTCTTCGGAACTGAAGTAATCTTAAAATGCGTATCTTGGGGAG
>JXSR01S075223.1:10527-20902 GCA_000969725.1 Ophiothrix spiculata | reverse complement strand
ATGATGATGATGATGATGATGATGATGATGATGATGATGAAGAAGAAGAAGAAAGAGAGGGAGGAAAAGAAGAAGAAGAAGAAGAAGAAGAAGAAGAAGAAGAAGACGAAGAAGGACGAAGTCGCGATTAAATTGTCTATTGTTAACGTACTTTCGGCTTTATTGGTTAAAACAAAGCGTTTGTGTTTATGGTTAATGTCAAATGTCTTATTAAAGGTTACTTCCTCTATAAAACACACTACCCTTCATCTCCCATCTCGATAGAAAGGTTAGCTTCATCTTCGCCTACGTGTTGATTGGAATTCAGGATTCAGAGTAGAAATTTAACTAACAAGAGTCATACGGATGTTCCGTTTGCATGAATATGCAGGTAATATATCCGTATAACAAATGTTTGTCTTCCTCAATTTGGATGAAAACATTGTAATATCAATTTCTTTAGTTATTTACCCTTATTTTTTAATGACTCTATCTATTGTTTTATAAATTCCAGATTCAAAGGTTTTGAAATAAATCACAAAGGAAATGTATTTTTGGATTAAAGGTGTTCTTGGTTTACGATTATTCTTACAAGAAATTCGTTCAAATTAGGTGAGAAAAACAACAATGTCTTTTATTTATATATGCAAATACGCATTCATTAATTTTTCTAAACACGTCTATACTAGCATAATTTATTAATGGGAATGTCTTTCTTTGAATACTCTAAAAGACACTCCAGAGGCTTTGCGTTATTTGTTAACCTGTAAACTCCATTAACTACATAATGCGAAGTTCTCTCAAGGCACCGTCCAACTGAGCTAAAACATATGAATACTTCACTGCCCATTCATTGAGGTTTGAAGATATTCGAGGGTGAGGGATGTACGAGGATAACATGTGTTCACAAAAGTGCACATTCAAAGAGAAATTTAAGGAAACAAGTATATTTTAAAATTGAATTGAAGTATTCACAAATACTGGCCGCTTATTATACGGTAATGCGATTAACATTTTGGTAGTAAGATTAAGTGTAGATGAGATAATATATCATACAATGAAAACACATTAAGAAAATATAGTTTTATTCTAAATGAATTTCTGCACATTTGTGCTTTACAGTGTCATATTTGACACTACTTAGGCTAGATTGCTCAGACGTCTTCAATGAATATGTAGAACACCTGTTTTGAAATAAGCTATTAATTGGCTTTTCAATTTACGTGTGAGTTTAGATAAGCTTACTGAGTACCGAAGCATCATGTAACTGTTCCTTTATGCTTCAGGTGTGATTTTTTTTTTTAAAGTAAGTTTCAATAATATGTTTAAATATTATGTTGAAAATGATGAAACGACCTGTTCACTAATGTTAAAATATTTATCTCAATAATGAATGTAACCTTTAAAAATAAGCACCACTTTCCTTTAAGATATCAATTCTAAATATAGATAAAGGCCTATGATGATTTTTAGTGTTCACTTAATATTATTTGTTTCAAAAATAAAGCCCTTGATATCATCATTATAATGGTTTGAGTATGCTTTAATATAAGCAAATCGGAGATTTTTGTTTGATGCTTTGTATAATGTACATTTAGAAGATTAATATATTATCTCCATGGAAATGGGAATAGAGGAAACGTTTATTAATGCTACACTTTTTAGATGTTCATAATATTGATCGGCCAAGTAACGACGCCATTATTATGAAGTTGTAGAACGTGTAGAACCAGGCATAGAATTATTATAAGATCCACTTTCAAGTGTTTTTGAATATATCTCCCAGTGATGAAAGTGCGTTCAAATTAATATGAAATTCTCATGAACCATACTTGAGGGTAATTGACCTTGAAGTGTGTTTGATTTGATAAAAGAAAGAGTCTAGTTCCTATGAAAGTTGACATTGATGCAGGAGGTATACATCTTTCTACTTCAAATAGGTTTAAATTATATTAAATTTTATTTCTATATCTTTTACATATTTGTATCTGATACTCGTCAGTCTCTCGTCATACATATATACAATCATCAGACAATACTACATTAAGGTAATGGACTACCTTTAATAGGTTAAAAATCTGCCATTTTGGCTATATATATATTTATGTAGAGGGCATTTTCAGCTTTTAAATGGTCCTTGTTTCACCAAAATCGGATCTTCGGTTCCAAAGGTTATGGCATTTTTTCTGTTGCGGAAGAAATGATTTCTTTTATTTTTTTTTGTTTTTCAACCGGTGATATTTGTTATGTATTTTATTGTTTTTTCACCCAGCGATATCTAATATTTTTGCTTCAAAAATTCATAATTTGAAAACGGAGTGACCTCTGATTGTAGTTTTTCCACCAAATGCTTTGATAATTCAAGTAGTTTCTTCTGTTCTATGTTAGCATAATTAAATGGCACCTAATTTGCATAATTATATCAAAACAGTGTTTCTAGACTTTATCGGTGTCTTCCAGAATCGTTGATTTTCTTCAAGTTTTTTTTTTTAATTTAATCAGTTTACGGTTTTTTATTTGAAAACGATACATGTTATAACCACCAAATTTGGACAGAATGTACTCCTTGACGTGCTCAGTGCGTAACAGAGCCCTTTTTGAAATGTTCCCCTTTTTTATCCAGAAATCTCAAAAATGGGCTCTGTTACGCATTTTTATAGATCCTTGAGTACCAATTAGTAGAAAAAAAAACTTTCAAAAAATAAATTTAGGTATTGAAAAATGCCGTAAAAAATATACCCTAAAAATCCAAGATTGCTGCCATTTTTATGCAAATTAGGTGACCTTTTACCCAATTTTTTCCCCGATGAATTTGCATTGCCATAGGTAACAACATACTACCATATGAAAAAATTGATGTGTAAAATTTAAAAAAAATCATTTTCAAGGTAGCTCATCACTTTAAACCACTCCTCAACAGTATCACAATTACATCAGAGTGATCAGGAAACAGTGCAACAATTCGAAAGCTCTCAAGGTGAGCAAAGTTCTAGCTTTGAGTACACAGTTAAATCTAGGAATACATCAATCACAATAGGCATTCTTAGGATTATGATCCACGAAATTTATCCGATGTTCCCAAAAACCTTGCAATATTATTGTCCTAGTCTTTTTTATTTACTTTATATTTCGTTTTGATTTTCGTTTGTGATAAAATGTCATCAAGGTTTTTTTAATTTCATGTCTAATAGCAAAGTGGTTTGAATAATTGAATCTATTTGATTGCAGATCATTTTGATTTATATTTTGACTTGTGAATGGTGCTCTTTCAATTAGAAGACGAATATTAATGAAAGAGAGTTCATTCTTTTCACTATTCAACCCACAAATAATGTGTTTCAAAGATAAATTAAAATTTTAATTATGTACATATTTCGTCTGGGTTCATACAGAACAAAGATGATGAGTTCGATTTAATTCCTTGGTTTGACTTTAAATCTAAAAATATAAAATGCAAAACAAAACTCGGTTTTATTTTCGAGTTTACACAGTTCTCATTTGTTCTGGCTATTTTTAGTCACTGCTCGCTTATGTTGCTCTGAGCTAATGAAATTACGCCTGTAGAATTTGTTGATCAGAATTAACCAATTTGCTGATTGAATACGTTGACCAAGTTACCATACCTGTGTTTTGTGACTTTATTCCTTTTGTGTATGCCTCCATTACGAAGCTTTTTCTCTTTCTTTCTTTGTAAACCGTTTCAACAGATTTTTTTGTACGTCATAATGAACAATAAGCATTTCTATAAGTCATGTTAGGCCGATTCATAAAAGCAAAAGACGTTAAGAAAAAGCAATAACTAGACTAGAAAAAGATTCAACCGTGAAGTAATACATTTTTCTTTTCTGGAATAAACCAAGACAACCAAAAGCTACCATGCGAACAATAGCCAGGCTATCGTTTAGCTTACATGAAGTTAGAAAACTGCTTTTTCTATCGCATGGTAGTTTTTAGGTACAAACATTAAACATGTCACCCTAAATTTTTTGTCTGTATAATAAAAAAAAAAGTTGTCGCAGCTTTCGACAAATAACATGTTTTGTATAATCTGTAATAAGGTAGCACTACATGTAGTGTACTTCAGCGTGTTTTCTTACACGGCACAAATGTGATGGCTCGGCCCAAAATGGGGTACTTTGCGACAAAACACTTTTCAAGAAACTGGTGGATATAGGAAAATAAAGGAAACTAGAAGAATTTGATCGCCTGGATCAATTAAGGTGTAATTTTAAAGCTTAGAAAATGCTAAAACAGATGATATGATCAAATCAAAACTGATATTATCTTCAAAATCCCCCCTTTCGGGGTGAGCCATCATAAATATAGCAAAAAAATGAATGTATCGCAGTGTCCTCATAAGGTTTTCATATATAATAATAGGATCTTACTAAAATGTAAGTAATTGCTACATGTAAGCAAAAGGCCAGTTATTTGAATACAAATGTAAGCAATTACTAACCAGACGAGCAATTGCTTACAGCAACAGCTTTGCGGCCTTGAGAGGGTTTTCTTGCAAGTTAATGCTACCTTTACCTCAAGGAATTCAAAAAAAAGCTATAGAAATAGCAATTGGTCTGTTGACATTGTCTGTTGATGTTTTCTAGCCAAATAGATTGATGAACAAAGTGTTGTATCAGTTTCATTAACAGGAATATCAAAATGTTCCTGGCGATGAAAATGGACAGTATCTATAATTAAAACTAAAAGAATATCTAAATATTTTGATATATAGGGCATGAATTGGACCAAGAAACTTTGCATACTGTCATCATTACCGCTAATACTTCAAATGATGCAAAAATCTCAAAATGCTGCGGTACGCTCGATTGGGCGAGTGCCTAAATTGCTGGATAGAGCGTGCCCGCTGCAATAAGCAACATCGCCGGTTCATCTGGTATTCTCTGGTGGTCTTGTAAATATTCTAGTTATAAACCACGACTTTTATCGCTATTTATTATTTAAGTTCATTCCCTACACAACAAAATTGCTTGTGTGGCTTCAAAGAATTTCATAAAACCTTGAAGAAAAAAAAGAAACACAATAAATGTTTGCGGGGGTATCCCGGTATTCACACCTTATGTCAAGCAGCTTCCTAAACTAAACGTAACCTTGCTCTATCATACTATAATAACTGTTGCACCCAGACAACGTGACAACTATTTTGCATGGCAACTGAGGTGCGCGTCAAATAGATCAGTCAGGAAACATCTAAAATAGTAGAACATTTGTAAAAGAGATCCAAATGTACTTTGGCCTCGGGATCCTTGCCTCGTCTCATTTATGTAAATCCAACATAGAATGTAATTACTGTAAGCTATTCAAGGCTAGAATTTGAATCAAGTATATATAATGAGGGATATCAAGGGGTGGGTATTTTCAGACTTTCAACATAGGGCAAGGAAAATTGTTTGGATACCACTGAGATAAAAAGTGGAAAATATACTGTAAAATCAAGTATAATAAGATGTCAAGATAGAAGAAACTTCTTTTTTAAGTAGATCATAGAATTGAGTATCAAGTGTGGATATAATTTTAAAATTGTATGAACAAAGAAATGAATAGCAGCCGTTAACGTTTTGTTTGTATTTTCGTTGTATATATACGTATACGTTTCAAAGATAGTCGTGACAAAAATGAAATTGGAGATTCTTTGGATAAGAAATGTATGATTGTGGAAATGACTGTATAGAGAGGCATTAATTGTGTGGGAAAATAAAAAAAAGTAATTTTAGACTTCAAATCAACATATTGTTGCATATTTAGTGAAAAGTTGAAAAAATGTACCTTCAAGTAAAACGCTGTGAATGAAGAAAGAACCCTTTTTAATTAGATTATTGAGCATCAATGTTGAATAACATGTTTCTTTGATCATGTTGGTATGAACAATGATAATTGTATTTTCATTAAGATTTTGGTTGTTTTTCTTCTGTTCGAATACGTGCGAAATATGATCATAACAAAATTGAAATTGGAGGAGATACTTTGAAGGTTTATGATTTGACTATTATTAATGTGGAAATGGCTATACAGACGGATTTAGTAACTATGGGCATCGAAAGTTATTAAAAAGGACATTTAGATAAAAATGTCATTATCCTATCAAATCTTAGTAGCCTAGTGCGACTAACCCAGAATTAAAATCTTAGAGGGTTTTTCCCCATTATTAATTTTATGCACAATTTCGTTGAAAGCAATTAAGGCAACTCTTAATCAATCATTTTACTCCTACGTTAATCGCCTATGATTTAATGAATTGACAGTCACTTTGGCATCGCTCAATTCAGCGGCCACGCTTAATATGGCGTACTTGCGACGTACAACGATGCTTTTGCCGTTGCCACAAATGAATTCCCCGGTGAATTTTTTTATGACCCGGTCAAAACTTTGACAATCTGGAGACATTTACTAGGAACGAAAAATATTCAGTGTAGCTTTGAGTGACACGGTGTAGTGAAACGAAACGTTGACCAAACATGAATGCGCTTGACATCTCTCCTCATCGAGCGTGAATGCAACGCCGCATCGAGCGTGATCGCTCAAAGCAGCGTTCACGCTGAATTGAACGAGTGGCCCTGACTGCGATTGGCCAACATTATTTTTAGTGTGAACACGATCATAGTGCCTCACAATTAAACAAATATGGCAAAATTTAAAATTATTGTATTGCAAATTGTTTTCATAAATATTAATCAAAATAACTAGATTGTATTCGAATGAAATAGAACGATATCGATGAAAACTCTGTACGGTAAAACAAAGTATTACATTTGCAAAACATAAGCCCAAATATCAGAAACAAAGCTGCATTTTTCCCCTATATTCATTAATCATTATAACCCCCACGCAAATTGAAATAACAAAAGTAAGTATGAAATATGTAGGAGTAAATGAGAGGATTATAAATACAAATACAGTAAATGCATAGAACATTTCCCTGCGGTTATGATAATAATGAATGCGCTCCATTATAAAAGAAGAAAGAAACGAAACGAAACACATATACATAGCATTATGGAATAATATTAACGATAAAATTGTGGAAGACGAATAATGAGAAAATTATAGCGTTGTTCCAGGGGCTTTTATTTTGGTGTCAAAATTGTTAACTTTGAAGAACAAACTTAGTTAGCAGTTTGTTTTTAAATAATGAATTATCATAGACGAATAATGAGAAAATTGCTTAGTCTTTCCATTGGATAAAAATAAGAATTTGTTCAATTTGGTCTCCCGAGAATGATGCTAGTAGAGAAGTATTGGGCAAAACAGTTTAAACTGAGCCTCAAAATACATTTGTTTGATCGTTAGCTTTTTGCATCTAGATACCCATCTTGTTTCCAATTGACAGGACCAGTGAAAATCCCATAAAATAAGAATCTAGCTACCTAGTCCAAGGGAAATATTATCTAAAATGCGGATACACTTTTACTAGTGCCCTAAACATTTGCTCTTAGTATTTCATAACTTAATATCAAAGGGATCTTTTTTATTTGTTTGTATTATACCAATGCAGCATTTGTATATCATACTATAATTCACGGGATGTGTTTGTTTGTGTGTGTGTTTGTTTGTCAGATTATAACTCCAGACCCCTTTGTGGACCAAACTTGGACCATGTATAGCAATTGGCCCCCTGAGTGTGACAGGGGTGGTCCGTTAGAGGTCACCAAAGGTCAAAGGTCATCTAGAGGTCAAATCTTCAAATTGTCCAAAAAGTTGACCTAAGGTCATCCCAGGTCATTTTGAGGTCACGGCCATAACTCCAGAACCCTTGATCCTACCTGAACCAAACCTTGACCATGAATAGCAATGGGGGCCCTTAATGTTATAGGGGTGATCCAGTGGAGGTCATCCAAGGTCAAAGGTCATCTAGAGGTCAAATCTTGAAATTGCCCATAAAGTTTATTTCAGGTCATCCTAGGTCATTTTGAGGTCACAGTCATAACTCCTTGACCCTACATGGACCAAACTTAGACCATGAAAAGCTATTTCCCCCCTGAGTGTTATAGGGGTGAAACAGTAGAGGTCATCTAAGGTCAAAGGTCATTTTGAGGTCAAATCTTGAAACTGTCCAGAAAATTGACCCAGGTCATCCCAGGTCATTTCAAAGTCACAACCATAACTCTAGAACCATTGCACTTACCTGGACCAAACTTTAACCATGAATAGCATTTTAGCCCTGAGTGTTATAGAGGTGGTCCGTTGGGGGTAATCCAAGGTCAAAGCTCATCTAGAGGTCAAATCTTAAAATTGTCCAGGATGTTGACCTCAGGTTCTCCAAGGTCATTTTCAAGTCACAGCCATAACTCTAGAACCCTTGACCTTAGTTTCTTAGAGAATTTTAGAAGTGGACCGGTTAATGTCAGTTAAGGTCAAAACTCAACAAAAGGTCAAATCATGAAAGTGAACAAAAAGTCATAAAAGGTCAATTCAAGGTCATCCATAACTCTGGAACTCTTGACCTTATCTGGACCAAACTTGGACCTTGACTGAGTATTTAAAAGGAGTCCAGTCAGCTAGCGGGACCCGCAAGTAGCGCGGGTACCCCGATAATCTTATAAATTTTAACAACGATTCTGTGGCATGTGATACAATATATCTACTATCTTGTTTTATCATTTGAAATCTTTGTGATACCTAACCAACTAATTTGTCTTTGAGTCAATATGTTGAAAATATTAAATAACAGTATTTTTATATAGAGATAAATTAATAGTTGATATTTAATCGGTAAAGTCGTTAAGCTTCCCCTGAAGAAATGTTGAAACTGCACTGTGTAAATACGCCTCCACAAAATGACTTTAGAGTGTGACGATTCCTGTGGAGCAAGTCTCTCTTGCCAGGTTATTCGCTTTGCAATATAATATCAACTTGAAGGCAATTTTTATGTATAAAGGACCATTCTGATAAAGTATGAAGTACATATTATGTTAAATATACTAAACATTAAAATGTCACTTACAGCAAGTGTTAAACCAAGCTAGCCGTACTTTCATAAATCTCATTTGATTCGACACGATTACATTATTTCTGTGACGTATGCTTTGAGACTACGTTTGAAGGAACTGAGATTATTTTGTTCAGAAAAAATCAAAAAGACTATTCCGGTGGACAATTGTCTACCTTTTTCCCGTCAAAGATAGACAATTGTCTACCGTTATTAACATTTTTCTTGAAAAAAGTTCAGTTTTCAAGATTTTATTAAGCAACATTTAGATTTTATGATTTTCGGTCTTGTGACTTTTCTTGATATGATTGCTTCCCACTAAGCTGGCATAAAATTGTGCTTGTTCATGACTGTATATACGTGTAAAACAATTTCAAATGAATATAATTATCTTATCATACCGTATTTGTTGACATTTACCCTTCAAAACTCTATAGATAATCTGTCAAAATAAATGTCATTCTGATTATTTTTCGCAAGAACCAAAGATGGTTAAGTTTTAACTTGGCATAAGCATATTGTTGGCCAACTTTTGTGAGGTTACCCCATCGACAATATTATCTCAAATTAAGTAATTGTTGTTGTAATTAGTGCACAAATATATTTTGAGATTATTGAGTAATTGCATTAGAAACACTTGAAATCAGTAACCGGGCAGTCACTCGGCCTCAATTTGTTTGGTGCAAAATGTATGATTGTAAACAATTGTTTAGATGATGATATTTGAACTGCAGTTGTAATTTGCATTATTAAGACTCTTTACTTGTTTCCTATCCTAAGTAATATGTGTGTATTACATATACAAAACTCGTTGGCAATATTGTGTACATGGTGTATGAGTGGCTTTTAATTTGGAAATTTAGATTGAATACGGAGGTTTGAATTACTGAAATTCATTCCATCACAAAGGATTAACCATGTCAACCAAAATGTCAACCGACAATTAAAGACAAACAAATGAAATTGTCAAATCGCCCCTTTCCTTATTACAGAATTGGAAGAACAACTTCAAGGAGAACTACACCAGATTATCAGCGGATTGTTGAAGAATTGAAGACAATTGTACGACAGCAGAAATTGCGGAATAAGGTGCGGAAATTATCGGTACAGAAAAATCGAAATAGTAATAAAAGTTTGAAAATATTCTTACTTTAGTAGTTATTGTAAGGAATATTATGAATGGCAGTGTTATTGTACATGTATAATCTTATTGCAATAACATATTCCATACTAAACGGAAATCTTGTTTTGACTTCATTACTGCGTATTTTGCTAACACAAGTATGTCCAACCACTCGGTATTAAACCACACTAACCTGTGGAAAACAGCAAATCAAATTGAATACGCTAGAATAAGAACATCCCAACTCCATGGGCTGCCTTCTGTCAAGTTATGTAAAATATAAATGCATATAAATCTCGGAAAATGCTTTCAAATCACTAGAAAGCATT
>JXSR01S075222.1:99799-118931 GCA_000969725.1 Ophiothrix spiculata | reverse complement strand
GTATAATCATATGGCCATTTTCACGAAAAAGTGGACATGAGAAAAATATTGAAACAAGGATGTAACTTTTCAATGAAAAATGCTACCACCATATATTTGGTATCAAAAGAAAGCTATTTTCAAGCTCTTTAAAATGAACCTAATTTGGAAAGACTGAACAAAAATGTCCATGAAATTTCTTTAAAAACACCAATTTTTGGTCAAATTTCTTGATTTTCATAATGAAAAGTAGTAATTTTTATTTAATTTTTTCAACCCATTCTTGGTTGTTTACTTGGGTGTTATTGTTCTAAATGGCTTAAATAAGGATGAAATTTACACATGAGGTTGTATTTTTTGTTAATCCTGACCAGGCTTTACGGTTCAGAGCACCCAAAAATCAGCGGACAAATTGTCCTTTCGTAACCGTCCTTCCGTAACCATGATCCTTTGGCATTGTTAAAACATAATAACACCATAACCGTAGGGAATATTTTGAAGTGGAATGTGGCAAACTATTGCAGAGACATCAAGCAATGCATTCAGTAACTTTGAAATAAAATTTCTTCATAAATTTCATAACAATTTTCAAAAATGTACTCAAGGTGAAAAACCATGTCCGTTTTGCTGTCCTTCCGTAACCGACCTCATTAATATGCATATTTTGCGACAGAGAAATTTTCATGAAAAAATTGCTGTTGAATATGAATACTTTCAGGTATACTCAACTAAATATGGAATTAGCTTTATTTATCCAATTCAATTTTGGCTATATATGTGTTTGAAATACAGAAAAATTCTGTGATTGTCCTTCCATAACAGTGAAAATGCCCATATATACTATAATAGATACATGTGAAAAAATATATAGTCAGAAAATCAGCGGACATGATCTAGGCCAGTCCTTTAATTCATCAGGTTCAATGATATTGGAAATTGTCATCACACAGAACCATGTCACCTCTAATGTAGGACTCCAAGATGACGAGCACTGATGTGGTGAACATAATCTAAGTCATGTTTATTCTGTTCATCAAGACATGACATATCAGAAGTCAGGAAAACAAGAAGGACCGGACCACTCCAATGAAGTATGGTGGCCATGATGAGCAATGTGTATTGGGTTCTGTGAAGGTGAAAATCTAAAGCATTCCAAATTACATGATAAATTGCTTAACAAAGTTTGCACAGTCTGCCGTTGTGCCATTTTTATTATTCCATGGAGATCAAATTGTTTTTCGCATTTTTGCTGATGATGCATTGCATCTTGGGATAATACATGCATAAACAGTGAAAACACGCACACTTGCTCTGCGTCCAGGTTGGCTTATGATTCATGTAAAGTATTATTTGTGCAATTTGACTCTATGCTCAACATAAATCTCGGCACCGTAAGTTGATTTTGGTGGGAATCGAGTGTACCCGAATATCCCCAATTTAAGTTCCATGGCTGATGATGCTATTACATAGTCCTCGCTAGCTCAGTTGGTTAGTTCTCGGACTGTTAAACATGAGATATAGATCGTTTCACGTTCGAGTCCAGCTGGAGCTGAGTGTACGAAAACTGTATATTCTATGAGAGTGTGAATTGCTCAAGCTAGGGTTGCGCCAATTAATGTAGGCCGCAGTAAGCCCTTTGGCCCCAGGGAGTCCAGGTAGTGATTTAACCCAATGATTAGAACAAATTGTATATGTTTTGTAAAGTGTGCTGAGGCCGTGTGGAATTATAAGTCAAGGAAGGCGTAGTGCACTACAAATCACCTGTATTTTTTTTAATTACAAAAGATGGCAAGATCTCCCCTCTATGGATTCTGCAATTGAAATTATCCAAATAATAAAAGCTAGAATGTCCACATAAAAAATAAAGCAAATTATTATACCTCAAAAATAATCATGAATTTATCATGTTCATTCATTGGCTAGTCACAGATAAGAGCAGACTATTTCCTGTGCGGTAGTTTTTCTATTTTCCCTACAATGTCATCCCCAGAGCAGTTAGGTATAATAAAACAAATATTACATGGTTACATTGGTAAAGCAGTGCATCTACACTAGCGGTTTAAAGTATTTCCGCACAAACACTTTATTCAGCCGCTTTCTCACAAGGCGTTTATAAGGAAACTATCTGGAAACTTATGTTGCTTTTGGTCAGATCTGATAGGTAATCTAGTTAAGTGTAAAATTGAGCACCGAATGGATCAACCCTCTCACGTACGGGTAGGGGGCAACAACACAAATGGGTCGAAAAACATGATTTTTAGGTCAAATTTGATTTGACAACGCCTGGGTCAAGGTCACTTCACCACTCAAGTTGAGTAGTCATATGTAATGTGTATATGTAATAGAGTGACAAGCAGGCATATTATGTCCTGGTTACGCTTGACTTCGCCAAGAGAATGCTTGGAAGCTAACGAAAAATGATCCTTCAACGCCATCCAGTTTACAAAAATAGGGACGTGGTAAAAGTGGAATGGTCCCTGGCGGTATATGACATTTTAAAATGTTTTAAGAGGTTTTCAATCTGTCATATACTGTCACAAAACACTCCACATTCATCACAACCCTATTTTTGGTGGGTGATGGGGCGTTGAAGGATCATTTTTTGTTTGCTTCCAAGCATTCTCTTGGCGCAGTCAAGCGTAACCAGGATATTTAATCGCCTGATTTTCACTCTATTACATATACACATTCCATATGACTACTCAACTTGAGTGGTGAAGTGACCTTGATCAAGGCGTGGTCAAATCAAATTTGACCTAAAAATCATGTTTCGACCCATTTGTGTTGTTGCCCCCTATCTGTACGTGAGGGGGTTAATCCCATTCGGTGCTCAATTTTACACTTAACTAGATTACCTATCAGATCTGACCAAAAGCAACATAAGTTTCCAGATAGTTTCCTTATAAACGCCTTGTGCGATATGGCTGAATAAAGTTTTTGTGCGGAAATACTTTAAACCGCTAGTGTATCTATCCCTCAGTACTAGCTGAGACTATTATCCCCCGGCCTGCGGCCAGAGGAAAATAGTCAGTCACATAACCAGTACCTCGGGAAAAATATAGATTGCACTACTTCACCTCTGACCATGTAGTATTTGTATACTATCTTGACAAAGTCAAAATTAGAAGCTATAATAATTAACTATACTCTATCTTGAAACTCTACTCTAAACTACAATTTAAAAGTGGTAAACAAGTTCTAATTGTAGATTTGAGTTTCCACTTGTAAACTTTTCTATACATTACATTAATTTCAGAATAATTAACTTGATCGTTTGGTAGTTTTTGAACATCGTTCAGTAAAATCTGAAATATACACCTGTTTACAGATCCAATTTTGAACTTGTGTTACTGTACAGTGTGTTCAGGTACTTGTGTCAGAATGTTTATTTACTCTAAATAAAACAAGATTATTTCTTATAATGTTTACTTTGGTCATGATTGACGCCCGGGATTGATGTCATTAGACAATTGAAAATTATGTTTTTTAGAGAATATTTTAGTCATAAAAAGCTCTTAAAATTATGTGATATTGTTGTTTTGAAATAAAATTTAATAAAAATAAACAACATTAAGCACTGAAGTATCTGCATGGTGGAAAAGACGAGAAAAATGGAGATAAGCATCACATAAGAAAAAAAATCTGTTTTGATCACTCTTCATAAGAAGCACCAACTGCAGGTCCGTAGCCAGGATTTTTCCCAAGGGGTTGATTTTCAAAAAGTGGACCTTTTGATTGAAATTTTTTTGTTTTGGTCAACCCTAAACTAATTTTAGTGACAAAAAAAAAAAGTTTGTCAGTAGTTTTCCAAGCATTTTGTGTAGTATTTTATTCAGAAACAACATACATTAACGTGTTTTGGTGCTTTAAGTGTTCTTTTGGTGAACAATTATGGAATTTTTGTGGACCTTTTTTGTACATTGTCAATTTTTTTTTTTTTTTTTTGGGGGGGGGGGGGGGGGGGGGTTGTAATGCCCCCATTGCACATTGCACCCTCATCCTGGCTATGGACCTGACCAACTATACAAAATCCAAACATATAGACCATATGTATAATTAACATATCCCGCCGTTGATGGGGTAAATCCACATAATCGGGCGGGGAATCGGAATTCAGAACGAGGCCAACTTAGTATGATAAACACTACTTGATCTCGCTCTGAGTTCCGTTCCCCGTCCGATTCTGTGGATTTACCCCATCAATGGCGGGAGTATGTCAATTATAGATATGGTCTATATGTAAACCAAATCATCACCTATCACCCAGAAACAATAGACACATTATTAGTTTCAATATAACATTAATGTGTTTCGCAATTTAACAACCCTGTTGAATTTGACACCACCATATGACATATCATCAAATATACCACCAATTCAAATAATCTCATCAGAACACAAATATTTTGGTTGCCATGGTTTTCCAACACCTATACCAGTCTACGCCAAAGTCTAGGCTGGTTACATGACACCCCTACTTTGAATCTGCATGGTCATACAATGCTTGCTTAAGTTATTGCCTTTGTATACATTGCAGCCCACACTTTTCAAGTCTCACGCTGATTTATATATTACTTATGCTCCACAAGTGTAGAAATTATACATAATAAAAATTGATCTGCACCATTTGACATGTGAAATATGGTTGGCACTTGGCAGACGATTCTTCCTAGCAACATGAAAATGTAGTCGGATTCAGTTTACGGTTACTATAGCAACAGGTCAAAGGGTAAGTGGTTTTGTTTATTTTTCAAAAGCATGTGAGCTGTTAAGTAGCTGGTGTTTTCCCTTTAAATTGTTTTAGTTTGAAAGTTTTGTTTAATTGCTACTATTTAAGTACATGAAAATATTGCTGCTACTTTTAATCCGAATTGTTTGCAGCAAATTTGTGAAATTAGCGAGCCTTACTTTCGGATCCTTAATCATAGGACCTGTTCGTGATCAAAAGAGCATGCAAATTTGCTTTGTATGGCAAATGTGCAATTACATAGCTGAGTGAGTTTTCACAGCTTTCAAAACTTACTTTTGCTACATTTAAGTAATGTTCAAGTTCATCATGATTAGTTTTGTATTTATTTAGAGATTATGTTCAGTCTATTTCCACTTATTAATGTCTTTGGTTATATATATATGTGATGACTCACCCCGAAAAGGGGGACTTTGCAAGATAACACTTTTCCAGAAACTGGTGAAAATAGGCAGCAAAAAATAAAGAAAATAATAAGAATTTCCAGCAGATTTTCTGTTGTAAAGTTTGATTGCCTTGATCAATTTCAACAAGTAAAGTGTCATTTTAAAGCTTAGAAAATGCTATTACAGATGAAATGATAAAATCAAAATTGATATCATCTGCAAAGTCCCCCCTTTCTTGGGTGAGCCATCACATATTTTTAATTTTTGTAACTTAATTTTGTGTATCTTTTTGAGCTTCAAAGATGCGTTGTCAGTAAAACCCTAAAAGTGTGCACCACCAATATCGAAAGTCTGGTTATGCCACTAATACCTCATAAATATTTCTTAGGCAACTATGAAATATAATAATTGGTTAGCTCAACCTTATAAAGTGTTTAACAGTATTTTGCCTACTTTCCCAAGTGCTTATAATGCCCACATAGGGAAAAAATAGAAAAAACTACCATATCCCTCCGTAATCATATCACTTATTAGTTGGAAATTCATACAATTACCCAGAAAATGGGTTTTGGGTGATTTTGGTTGTGTTTAGATCACATTCAGTGAAATATTTATGAGGTATAGTACAACAAATACAACATGTTTTATTTGATTTCAGGAAGTATTGAATTCCTGGTTTCTCGTTGTTAGATGCGTGCGACTACTTCGATCCCTCTGCTTTGCGTCGGGAATTCGAAGTAGTCACACACATCCAACACCTTTACCATGTTGTTTTTGTATAGATATCCTGAGTCAAGAATGGCATCAAAGTTTCATCTTCAATTAAAAGTACAAACCTGTGGATCATTCTCGAATTGTGAATTGACGGGATATGTCGCTAAGGTCTGAAACCCATATCAATGTCTAAGGTATTTTTGACCCAAAAAAAATACCCATTTTAGGAATAAAATGACAGATTTGAAAATTTAAAAAAAAAATAAATCAAATTTTGACCAATTTCTAAGGTAAAAACACTTACCTTTTTATTCTTAACTTTTGAAATGTTAGACCCTTAGCTAAGGAGGGTTAGAATAAAATGAATAAAAGAAGCCTCAAAAAAGTAGCCAATTGGAGTTGCAAGTCCTTGTGAAACTGAACGTGTGAGTGCCGTCCCATGGTGCAAACCATAACTCTGCTACATAGATTTAAAGAACTGTTTTATAAAGATTGTAGCCTCAATGCTCAGAAGTTCAACGACAGAGTTACTTGAAAGAAGATATCAGAGGGAACCCCCCCCCCCCCAATATTGCTTAGATATTAATACCATGAATGTTTATCCACCAGCACATGAGAAACATTGTACAATTGTCAACTAATGATTCCGGAAAACCAATTGATTACAAAGTTTGATCATGGTCCTTTTCACTGTCAGTTTTGTTAAGATAACATTAACATTAGCTTAAGTGATTTCATTTATGTATGTCAGCATAGGTGATATTTTGGTACAGAACCCATAAGTACCGGAAACCAGCACATTTTCTCTTTTTTTAAACCTTTTTTCAACATTCTTATAAACCATGTAGAATAGCAGTAGCTGTAATATGTGTACCGCCGCGGCAAAAGGGTCCAGTTGTCGGCTCGTACATGTTGCTCCTTGTAGCATATCTAATGTATGGTATTTGTATACATCAGATATGCTACAATGAGCAACATGTAGGAGTCGACAACTGGACCCTTTTGCCGAGGCGGTACACATATGTGCAGTTGTTAAGATAGGTACGCTTTAATGTTTTCGAGTTTTAGGTGAAATATTCTACTGTATTTAATAGCCCCAGCCAAAAATGATTTGTTTTATCAACAGCCATTGGTTATACTTTGCCTCGTTGAATAACAAATAGTTTACAAATGTTTAAAACATGTTTAACAAATATTTAATTCACCTCAAAGTACATCTTTAGATTAGTATTCTCTATAATTAGTCAAAACTTGCAAGCCTATGATGCCAAAATAAATTTGATAGATATTTGACTATGGCTAAAATGAGCAGGGAAGTAATTTGACCAGTAAGGTTTTAATGAACACAATTTACTTAGTATGTCACAAGTAGCTCTAGTGAGATTGTTTCTGAATCTTTTTTTTTCTGGCGGTACATACATATGTGACCCATCATATCTAAAGGTACCTTAAGGGTCCCAAAATGAAAATTAATTTTTTAGTCTCATCTGAAAGATTATATTTTAAGCTTTAAAATGACACCTTGCTTTTGGTTATTGGATGTTCGATTGCAAAGTTACATCCAAATTGGTAAAAGGCATCGGGCTGATTCAGAAAACTATAGTTCTGAGAAAATTGAGCTTAAATTTCTATACTGGTAAAACTTAAATGAAGAAAGGATTTTTATCTCAGTTTTTTAAACATTTGTCGTATGTTTTGGATGTTGGAACCTGATTAATATGATAGAATACACTTCAAAGGTAACGTTTCTGAGGAAATTAGAAATTCGACCTTGGGCATGATTTTTGACTATGCTCAGCTTCAATGGCCCGTATCTCGTAATTTACTATGCCGACCTTAAGGTACCTTTCGATATGATGGGTCACATATAGCCTACCTGTCAAGTCTCCCAATTTAGGTGGTAGCTTTTAGCTAGCCCTCCCAATCAGATTTTTATTTTAAATCATATCTCACGCTTTGAAAAAAAATCTACCGTGGTGTCCCACTAGTGTGAAAATTCCCTCTTAAGTGACAGTGTGTATAGCTGTATTACAGGCCAATCGCGTGGATACGTTAAAAATCCCTACATCCTGGTTCTTACCTACCTACACTGCAGAACGCCACCATGGCAGTTTTGTCAGGTGATACGGTTGCATGTTTTCAGAGCATCATCACTTATATATTTAAGTGATTTCAGAAGTCTAACACATTAGAATCTTAAAATATTGACAGGTATACATGAGATTGAATACAATTTCTGGCTGGGGAAATACTTTTCTATCACTCAATTTGAAACTGGCACAAACATAATGCAGTCAACCTTCCAGTGCCCTTAAACTGCAAATACTGCAAAAAGACCAATCAAAATATTGATAGAAAACCTCAGTACATAATGTCCTAAAACTTTTGGTCAATATCAACTCAGGTGAATAAATCTTTTCCATTTGATTTGCACTATTTTGCAGGACTTTGTTTTCTTTGCAAACAACATTTCCGTAATTGTGTTATGACAAGTAACAAATTATTTCTTATCAAGTTTAATTGCATTTTGTACATTTGCTTGAGCTATATTTCATATCTTCTAATTTGATAGCCATCGGGGTCTAACAGAGAACAGTGCTTCACCAAGACAAAATCCTGAACTTTTAAAGGCCTGATACCACCAGGGTCCCACAATCCTGAAAGGCCTGATGCCATTAGGATCCCACAATCCTGAAAGGCCTGATGCCACCAGGGTCCAACAATCCTGAAAGGCCTGATGCTATCACGGTCCCACAATCCTGAAAGGCCTGATGCCATCAGGGTCCCACAATCCTGAAAGACCTGATGCCACCAGGGACCAACAATCCTGAAAGACCTGATGCCATCAGGGACCAACAATCCTGAAAGGCCTGGTGCCACCAGGGTCCAACAATCCTGAAAGGCCTGATGCCATCAGAGTCTCAACAATCCTGAAGGCCTGATGCCATCAGGGTCCAACATTCCTGAAGGCCTGATGCCATCAGGATCCAACAATCCTGAAAGGCCAGATGCCATCGGGGTCCACCAATCCTGAAAGGCATGATGCCACCAGGTCCAAGTCTAGAATCCTGAAAGGCCTGATGCTATCAGGATCCAACAATCCTGACAAGGCCTGATCCTATCAGGGTCCAAGAATCCTGAAAGATCTGATGCTATCAGGGTCCAACAACCAACAATCCTAAAAGGCCTGATGCCATCAGAGTCCAACAATTCTAAAAGGCCTCATGCATGCTTTCAGGGTCACACAATCCTGAAAGGCCTGATGCAATCAGGGTCACAATCCCGAAAGGCTTGATGCCATCAGAGTCAAACAATCCTAAAAGGCCTGATGCTGTCAGGGTCCAACAATCCTGAAAAGGCCTGGCATCAGGGTTCAACAATCCTGAAAGGCCTGGCATCAGGGTTCAACAATCCTGAAAGGCCTGATGCCATCAGCTTTAAAAAATGCCTTAATCCATCAGGGTCTAATAATCATGAGAGGCATGATGCCATCAGGGTTTAACAATCCTGAAAATCCTGATACCATCAGGGTCCCACAATCCTGACAAGGCCTAATGCCATCAGGGTCTAACAATCCTGAAAGGTCCAATGCCACCAGAGACTAACAATACTGAAAGGCTCAATGCCACCAGAGACAAGCAATCTTGAAAGGCCTGATGCCATTAGGGTCCAACAATCCTGAATGACCTGATGCTATATCAGGGTCCAACACTCCTGGAAGGCCTGACACCATCAGGCTCCAACAATCCTGGAAGGCCTGACACCATCAGGCTCCAAGAATCCTGAAAGGCCTGATGCCATCAGAGTCCAACAATCCTGAAAGGCCTGATCCCATCAGGGTCTAACAACCCTGAAGGGCCTGTTGTAATCAGTGTCCAACAATCCTGAAAGGCAGGATACCATCAGGGTCCCACAATCCTGAAAGGCCTGATGCTATTTGGGTAAGAAAATCCTGAAAGGCCTGATCCCATCAGGGCCTAACAATCCTGAAAGGCAGGATACCACCAGGGTCCCACAATCTTGAAAGGCCTGATGCTATCAGGGTCAAACTATCCGGAAAGGCTTGATCTTATTCAGGTTCAAACAATCCTGAAAGCCTGATGCTATCAGGGTCTAACAATCCTGAAAGGCTTGATGTAATCAGTGTCCCACAATCTTGAAAGGCAGGATACCATCAGGGTCCCCCAATCCTGAAAGGCCTGATCTCATCAGGGTCTAACAATCCTGAAAGGCCTGATCTCATCAGGGTCTAACAATCCTGAAAGGCCTGATCTCATCAGGGTCTTACAATCCTGAAAGGCCTGATGTCATCATGGTCCAAACAATCCTGAAGGCCTGATACTGTAAGGGTACAACAATCCTGAAAGGTCTGACGCCATCAGGGTCCAACAATCCTGAAAGGCCTGATGCCATTGTAGAATATACCATGTTCACTACATTTTCATTCTTATTATAAGTATCATCATTGGCTTGAGTTGTGGCCTAGGAGTATGTTGCAATGCAGAAGACCCTCTGGCAGCTGTCTGAGACTATTAAGGTTTGTGTCGACAGGACTTATGTCTACATAAATGTCGACATAAAGTATATCTCGACATGTCGACATGAAATCTCATTTGTCGACAAATCTGGCCAAGTAAAATTTCATAAAAACTTACGTTTAATTGTCAAGTTATGGCTGTTTATAAGCAGTTGAGCTTTAATTAACAAATGTTTAAAGTGTTGCATAAACAATTTAATACTTATTGGTTGTTCGTCATAACCGTTTTTAAAGTTATTACCATGGTTCAAGACAAAAAAGTTACAAAATATCAACATTATATCATCCATATTGTCGTACGCAGAACAAGCACATTACTATGTTATAGGTAAGTCTATGTGTCTTAAGCTTATCCAAACAAAAACCAACTCTTTGATATCAACTTTAAGTCGACGTCGACAACAAATTATTGCGACATGTCGACATGAAAAAACTGTCTCAACAGAAACCTTAGAGACTATACATAGAGGGAAGCATTTAACCGTCTCACACAAAGCTCCAACAAAGGCCTTTCCTGCATGGTTTCATTTGCCACATTTTAGCCTGTTTTAGCCCAACTTGAAGTGGAATAATGTCCTTTTATTTGTGTTAAAATTTGAACCCATATAACAATTTATTTTATTGGTATCAAATACGTCAAACTTACACCTTTGCAACAGGAAATATTGTTTGATTTATTTTGAATTTAAAAATTTTGCTGAATTGAAAATTACCTTCCAAAGTCAGTAATACATATTACAAGGCATTATAGGAAAAATTCAGGGTACAGATCTGCAAGAACTTTTAGGGCTATTTCAGTACAGCATGATTTTATCTTCAAATGTATGGTTCCAATAGACTTAGTGTATGTTTGTTTATTTATTCTATCTTCTACGTTTCTTTCTTTTTTTTTCTTGCAAGTATGTCGGGAAATATGTAGCCGAGAGAGGTGCAATTGACTTTTCTGACAGTTTTGATCACAATTTTCACAATATTTGGTAGTTGACTATTATTATCAAACATGAATGAAAGTCATGTGTAGAAATGTTGTCTAATGCACCTTTAAATTATTTTCCATACATGCTGGTAATTGATATAAATTCATCATTCATGAAAGTTGTAAAAGTAACTATCTGTAACAAATTGCTATCAATCTTTGCTTTATGTTGTATGCAACAGTAAACTCTCAGTCTTTTAAACATTAGGCCTGTACCATGCATGACTTTGGAATAAACAAGTCATGAGATTTTGGTTTAAATTCTTTCCCATCACAAGAATGGTATAAGGGTTTTGAACAGCATTACTCTGCAATACTAATGCTTTCAAAATCTTTCGAATGGAATTGTGATATAAGGATCTTCAAGGTAATTTGAGTATGGTATGAGTACAATAAGTTTATTCCAATAAACACAGGAGCTAGAAGAGGAACAGAAAATCAGGTAAGGAAAATCAGATGAGGTCTCATAATTTGTTGAATTTGGAACCAATCTGTGCTACATCAGTGTATTCTTTGCCATCTCAAAATGCACCATAGATATAGGCCTAGAGCATGAGATGGGAGATCCCGAACTTTATATACCGATCTGTGTAATTGCATCATCAGCCATGGAGATCCAATTAAGGGTATTTGGACACTCAGTTTCTGCCAAAATCAACTAAGGATGCCAAGATTTTATTGCACGTAGAGACAAACCGCACAAAAAATACTTTGCCCAATGATATTCCAACTTTTATGCAAAATGTGTGTGCATGTTTCAATATTTGCACATTATGACAAGATGATCATAAGCAAAAACCCAAAAATATCTCAAAACTGGGGCAGGTGTCTTTTCATATAATTTTGTATGGGGATACTCAAAGTAGACTAAATTTAGAATATATGCCTCGAAAAGTGAGATTTTGTGACCAGTCTCCAAATCATTTTTTCAACAAAAAGCACCTAAAAATAGGCAAATTGGGTACTTTATGACCAAGTTTTCCAAAACATACCCTATTTTGCATATTGGGTTGGGTGTATTGGGTCTGTGAAAATTACCCACCTTTCGATATACCAAAATGTATAAAAATATACCTAAAACTTTGAAGCATCCCTATAGGCCTACACCATTTGTCAGCAAGAATCTGAAACATGTGCTTATTGATAAATAAGAAAGAAAGAAGTTTTGAAAAGTATCAGGGAAAATATCTCTTTTAGTCAGCAATTTCTAATTTTGATTTTATACAAGAGAGATAATAATAATAATGAGATTGAAACATGTGCTTATTGATAAATAAGAAAGAAAGAAGTTTTGAAAAGTATCAGGGAAAATATCTCTTATAGTCAGCAATTTCTAATTTTGATTTTATACAAGAGAGATAATAATAATAATAATAATAATAATAATAATAATAATAATAATAATAATGAGATTTACAGAGAAGCTTAGAGATACAACAATTCATTGAAATGAAAATCAAAAAGAGTTTTTACCTTTGCTTCGAAGTCATTCTAACCACAGATTCATTCCCTTTAATCATGTCACATGATTATATTCATGGTTTAAACGTATAATTTCCATAAAGAATTTTTGACATAAAATTATATCACTCTTAGAAAAAGGGGTTCCAAAAAGGTTCTAAGTTGTCCTGTATTTGGAACCCTCGCTCCGACCCTAAAAAAGGGTTCCTGAAAATGTATGCACCCTTTGAAGAACCATTCAAGGTTCTGCAGGTTACATTAGCAACCTGAAAAGGTTCCCCAGAGTGGCTTCAGAACCTTTAATGGTTCTTCGTGAGCACCATAGAGGGTTCCACATACAGGACAAATAAGAACCCTTTTGGAATCTTTTTTCTAAGAGTGATATAAGTCACTGCTTGGGATTTTTTTCATTTAAGGAAAATGATTCCGTGTTCTTTGGATGTAACCATATCGGGAATGCAACAAATAGACCCATACAAAAATTAGAAATTTGAGAAAATAGGTTCAACAAAATATCAACCTGTAAAAAGGTATCAGTTCAGTCTGTGAATGTGGCAGAGTACATTGACTGCTATAAATGAAACTGGTTGGGTGTCAAATTTCATCAAACAGTTTACCCCATCAAAATAGGTCAATTGGTGTAATTTAGAAGTGTTTTTGAATGCCCAAGGACTTAATGAAAGTTCAGCATTTTCATGATGCTTTTGAAATATTGCCAAAACATAGATACTTTTGCACTTTTTAGTGTATATGTGATGACTCACCCCGAAAAAGGGGGACTTTACGACTAAAAACTTTTTAAGATACGGGTGGAAATAGGCAGCCAAAAATAACGCAAATAATAAGAATTTCCAGTAGATTTTCTGTTGTAAAATGTGATCGCCTTGATCAATTTCAACAAGTAAGGTGTCATTTTAAAGCTTGAAAATGCTGCAACAGATGAAATGAACAAATCAAAATTGATATCATCTTCAAAGTCCCCCCTTTCGGGGATGAGCCATCACATATCGCTTATTTCTGTGCAATCTATACCCTTACGATGTCAAATCACTAATAACATAATTATGCTAACAGGTATGGACCCAATGATATACAAATGTCACAAAATATGTACCCAAATGACGGACAAAAAATGTCACCAAATTTGGATTAAAAAAAAAATATCAGGTAATTTACTATACTACACATTTGATAACCCTAACCATGCTCAATCCTACAAAATCCTATGATAGAAAATGAAGAGAATAGTCTAAATCCAGATACGTCACAACCAGGAGATGTATTTGGTCACCGAATCGTTGCCGAGGCACCACCAGTGGGTGGCTTGGTATGGGTGAATATTGGAGTGGGATGCGAGAGGTCCCCGGTTCGAATCCCTAGGTCGAATGCATGAAAATAGGGATTTTTATACAGTAAGATTTGAGGAGGTTTTGGCCTGTATGTAGTGGATTAGGGTTCAAATGCATATCAGTGTCATATTGCAAGAATTACATCTCGGCTATTGGACTCACCAGGAGCTACCATGTATACAATGTATGCAAGTTTTCATGCAGTTCCCTAAGACATATTAAAAACTTCTAGCCTGAAATGAGCAATAGAGATTTTAACGCTGCTCCATGATACACCGTGCAGTTTTGTTTACATTGACATGCTTGCATGATGAGCACAGCATATATCTGTACACTAAATTTCGTTCCAACTGATTGTTTTAGACAGCAAAAACGCGGGCAGTTCTTCATAACCCGGCGGCAATCATGACATATTTTATATCATTCGAAAGCTAGTCTTCTGAATATTCATGATCCATGCGAAGGCGGTCGACAAAGGGCAGACAGGCTAATTGGCGGTTACATTTACAGCGACAAGTCCGGGCCCTCAAAATGGCTGAAGATGACCATTTTACAATTGAAAAACATATTTTGAGGATATTTTAGGTTAAAAACACAGGCCCTTCTTAATTGGAAAGTATTTTCGAAGTGAGATTTTTAAGATCATAAAGTATACTTTAAATGATATGACTATACTGAGTGAAGGCATTAACTTGTTATAAACTCATAGTGACAAAAGATAGAACAGCGACTGTCAAATTAACAGCTGTCTCGCCGTGCTTAAGAGGCGTATAAACTTTATGTCGAGCAGATGCAAGGGACTTTTCCATATGGGAGTATTCGCAAAGGGGTCCATCAGCTTAACATGACTTTTGAGCAATTAGAGTAAAGTTTCTTGCTAAAGGAAACAAGGAGAAATGGTCCGTTAACTGACAAGAAAAACTCTTTTGGTGTCAGTTATTTTTTCAATACTCATTTTGACATCTTGTTAACATAAAATATCAATTGTTTTTGGTTAATACTATTGAAAATGTATCAATATGATGTTATCATGTCCAACTATGTTGTATTATTGATGATTTATTAGTTCCAATTATATAACCTGTTCTTATGGGTCAGAGCATAAAACCGATATTGATGAATCAATAATAATACACTTTAAGGAGGAAATATTGACAATCCTCTATAGAGGACATAAATAAAAAGGAAATATATGATCAAGAAAATACATAGCCAAACAAAATACAGTGCAACCTCTTTTATCCGGACATGATGGGACCAAACAATGGCCGGATAAGTGAAAAATTCGGATAAGAGAATTGTGTGTAAATCTGCCTAATAACATATAAGTCTTTAATTGTGTAACATAACATAATTCAATGAGAAGAGTTATAATGTGTGAATACCCTTTGTAAGCACTTTTTGAAGGTAAAAATTACAAAAATGCATTAAATCATGATAATAGGCACTGACAAAACATGTTTTCCTCTGAAATTACTCGGCCGGATAACAGAGTAATCCGTATAAAGGAGGTTCGGATAAAAGAGGTTGCACTGTACATCAAAAACATTTACCAAACAAGAAAATTAAAAATGCAAACATGCTAGGTAAATAAAAAATCAAGTTCAAAATTGTAAATAAAGTTGTTTTTCTCCTTACTAAACATAAACCACACCAGACTTGTATCAATTCTGACTAAGGCCTACTTAATCAATATATCTGTAATTGCTCCTACAATATTTATCTGTCATATCTACAATAATGATTTCTATTGCTTCAAACCATCAGACCGTCAGATATCGATTAAGGCTTTTAAAAATCAACAAATTGATCTTAATGTGTTTCCCTGTTATAGAGTGTCATAGATGTCACTTAGTGAGTATCGGTTCACACCAGTTATAATTTTGCTTATACTTATGTTTAGTAATAGTAACAATACAGCAAATCACAATCTACTTGTATTCATTTGTGGAACTCTACTAGCTTCTACTATGGAGCAACTTTTGGTAAGTATCAGTCATTATGTTCTTGCACAAGATCTGATAATTAGCCTTTAATTGTATCAGGAAGTGGGATGCAAATTTAAAGTTTCATATCTTATCATATAAGGGCTATAGGTAACACCCTGGTCACATAAGCCGCAACCTGGTATGACACCAATGAATGCTTGCGAAACCCGGTCGGACGCCGGTGCGGTGGTTATGTGACCATAACTGAAGACATCGTATACAAGCTGCGTCCGACCGGCGTCCGTGAGCTGAATTGACGCCGTAAAGACATTTTAATCTCGCCGCAAGGTTATGTGACCAGGGTATCAAATATGTACATGGAATGGTCCCTGATGGTATATGACATTTTAAAAGGTTTTAAGAGGTTTTCAATCTGTCAAATACTGTCACAAAACACTCCACATTCATCACAGCCCTATTTTTGTAAACTGGTGGGGCGTTGAAGGATCATCGTTTTCGTTTGCTTCCAAGCATTCTCTTGGCATAGTCAAGCGGGACCAGGACATTTAATTGCCTGCTTGTTACTCAATTACATATATACATTCCATATGACCACTCAACTTGAGCGGTGAAGTGACCTTGACTCAGACGTTGTCAAATCAAATTTGACCTAAAATCACGTTTTTCAACCCATTTGTGTTGTTACCCCCAACCCGTACGTGAAGGGGTTGATCCCATTCGGAGCTCAATTTTACACTTAACTAGATTACCTATCAGATCTGACCAAAAACAACATAAGTTTCCAGATAGTTTCCTTATAAACGCCTTGTGAGATATGGCTGAATAAAGTGTTTGTGCGGAAATATTTTAGACCGCTACTGTACTTAAAAATGTGTCTAATTATGGTAACCATAACTATTTTATACAGTATTGTATAGGCGGCTCTGAAATACGAAATTGCCCATTACATCAAAACGGTTTGACCGATCCAGCTGAAATTTAAACTTTAAACCTCTTTAGTGGTCATCTTTCAGACAACACTGAAAACAAAATTTTGGAAAATCTGACCAAGCTCCTTTAATGCAAGAAACTTCATTTTGCGCTACAGGTGAAAATACATGTCAAGGTTGTAATTTTCCGAAATTGATATTTTGACAGATTCACAATCCTTGTGCTTACTACAGAATACCAGAAAAGTTTCATTTTGAGAAAATGATAGGAAATATGAATAAATCAGCAAATTTTTAAGACAATCAACAGAAAATATAGGGCTTACTGATCTTATAACGTGTTTATCTCAGTCATACATTTTACTCCCTGACAACCTTTGACAGACCATAACAGCTCATAACTTGACTTCTTGAATTCGAGTGAAGTTCATTGAGGTGTCATCCCGGGTGTCATTGTAATCCTTATAACATTGTCTTTGCAAATATTTAAAAATGTGAAAATAACAAGAGGCTGCATTAATTGCTGGTTTGGGATGGACGGTCACAAATGCGGTATGCGGTGTTTTATTTTTTATTTTTCTTAAAGGTAGGTATTCCGATCTGGTGAACAAATTAACATACTCTTTTTCCATATTTGAATGAAGGGTCGCCACCTATCTAAAGCAATCGCAAAGTTTCATTCGTATACTTCGAGCCAAATTAATGCTATGGGAGCTTATGGGGGCCAAATTAATGCTATGTCTGAGAAACACCCATAGAAACCTATAGGATATTTATTTTTTGTTAACAAAATATTCCATTAATTCAGCACTTTTTGACCATATCTCTTCAACGAAACATTATATGGCATGAAAATTTACAGGGGTTATGAGAAAAATATGCTCTTTCATGTGGTATTTAAATCTCCAATTTGATTTTGTGAGTGAAAGTGATCGGAACACATACAGAGATTTGCCTTGTGAATCTTAATGATTTCATCAAACTTCTTTATACAAATATAAGTATTTTGGATATACATTAGCTTACATTCTGTTTTTTTTTTCATACAATAGATTCAAGATTTCAAGATTCAAAATTTATTTCAATAACACATTCAATAACACATTCAAAAGCACATTCAAAACAACTTAGAATAAACAAACAGTATATTAAAAACACAACAAAAGAATGGTATTGAGGAGATGGCAAAAGGCCAGTAAGGCCCGAAGGGCCATCCCCTAAGTAGGGCCTAAGTTACACACGATAAAAGAGTATGGCCTAAAAAATACAAAACACACATTCATAACACAAGACATGCCCAAAACAACAAAAAATGGTCGTATGTTATATCAGCAAATTTTAAATGTAATCTTCTAAAAGGTTTGTTTTAAACATGTTCCTAAATTCTTTGACAGATTTAGCTTGTTTTACTTTTTTATCAATAGAGTTCCATAAGCCAGGACCAGATGTCCGAACCGAACGATCAGAAAACATTTTCCTCGCATTGTGAATGCTATAATTTTGGGCATTTCTTGTAGTATAATTGTGATACTGGTTATGTTTACGGAAATAATTATTAAATACGCATGGTAATAAACCCGCATGATGTTTATACATAAATACTCCTAGTTCTAAATTGAATGTATCATACACGTTTAAAATTTTGTGTTTTTTGAACAACGGATTAGCATGGCATCTATAATGCTCAAATGATATTGTTCTCAATGCCCAATATAATAATCTTTTGGATTTACAAGAGAAAACGTGACTCAATGCGGACACATTTGTGTTTGTTTGTTTATTGCTTGTTTGTTTACCTCGGTTGGTCAGTGACAGACACATTTGCCAATTTTATAAAAAATAAAATCAGAAGTAAAATTCATCTTTAACATTTTTACCATCTGAGATGCGCAGTGAAAATCCAACATGTGTGAGACAAACAATTATTTTTTTTAGCCTAAGCAAACAATGCCAGATATATCTAAGTTTGTACAATGATGTCAGTAGTCAAGCAGTCAAGTTAGGTCAAACAGTAAGGGTCGGTTCTTAGTTACTTCTTCCCATAGAATATTCTATGCCAATTTTGTGCAATATTTATTTGTTGTTCAATAAAATCTCACGCATAT
>JXSR01S075222.1:41054-52558 GCA_000969725.1 Ophiothrix spiculata | reverse complement strand
GCTAATGCCTTTAAAGTGTGTTTTGGTTTGTTGTGTTTTGCAAGATTCCACTTCCACATTGTAATCTTGTTTTATGATGGGCAGCTGTCAGGTATTTACAGACTTGTTAAGAGCTCAATTTATTTATTGCTCAGACTAGACATAGACAAAACAAGATAGGTGAAAGGTCATTTAAGGACATCAAGGTATTTGGGTGTGTTTACAACATGTCAATTGAGCAAGTTTCCTGTTGATGTTTAGGTAATATGAATTCATGAAAAATTCATACTCAGATCCTGGTGTGTTCCAGGGTTTGGTATCCAGTAACAGTTGCTGCTGCTAGCAAATTGGGCCAGTTGGAGGCCAGGGTAGAAGGCCTCATAATTGTGAAATCGGCTTCAGGAATTCTCGGAAAGTTGTATTTTGAAAAGGTCTATACAACAGCTGACTGGGTCCACAGGATTACATACACTTCTTTGACAATTGAGTGATTTTTGTGGATGGAGTTCAAATTGAGCATCTGCATAGTTTAAACCGATATTCTTGGAAATTTATCTGATTATAACACCATTTCCACAGCAAATAAGAGACATTTGATTACATTATTTTTAGGATAAACCCTAAACTGTGTCCTCATAACATAAAACGATGTGTTTAAAACATGTTTAGGAAGTTCTTTGAAAGCGTTGCTGGATTTACATATAACTCAAAGTAACAAATTTATGGTCTTTTGGATATGGTGTTCAGAAAATACCTTGAACACTTCAAATCTGTTACAACAAGACAAACTATGAGATACTTTTAAAAGATTAAAAGATTGTTGGTTATTATCACTGGGTAACATTAATGTTATATTATATATATATGAGGAAGTTTGTCTGTTTGAGGTAAAAGTTTCTATAAATTCAGACATCATCAAATTCCTCCCCGTTCCCTCCTCTATGTAGGTCAGACAGTTAGCTTGTTGATAAGAATGCATAATATGTAGAGATACTTGTACCTTGTGAGTCATGGTCTGTATTTAGAGATTGCTACATCTACATCTTTACAATAAAGGAATTTCTCTACAAGAATATTTTATGCTTTTTGTATCGGGACCACCCCTGGAACAAACAGGGAAGATGGGAAGCTCATTGAAGGGGAATTTTCTAATTTGTTTTTAAATAATAAAGAAATACAGTAGAAACTCATTATAACAAAGTTGCTGGGGACAGACAAATTACTTCTTTATATCCAATATTTCGTTATATAAGGGTTTTTAAAACAATAAAAAACAAAAGAAATTAGTAAAATGGTACCGGAAAATTACTACTTTATAACAGGGCTTTTCTTATATCAGATTTCGTTATAATGAGTTTCTACTGTATATAACAGAAATCAACCGGGGGGGGGGGGCGGAAGGGGCGTGCACCCCCCGTAAAATTGGCAAAATCCTACAAAATCAGCCTAATCTAAGTGGTCAATTTTTTGTTATAAAAGCTGAGAAACACACCCTCCGCCCCCTGTAAAATTAAGATCCTAGATCCGCGACTGGAAATCTTCAAACACTTGATGGAAATCTGTCCTGCTGGAGGCAAATTGTACATAGCTTGCAAGAAAATATTTTTTTTTTCCAAAATTGCATTTTTGAAAAAAAAACATGACAGAGCAGCATTTCACTAATATTTTGACCTCCTGATGAAATGTGTGAAGGTGATAAGTGCAAAAAATCTAAATTATCCAACCCCATAAAGAATTCTTAACAGGAGGAAGCATAGTAATACTACCAATATATTTTAGGTTATACACACATCAAAATGTGTGCACATATTTTCCAATATTTGCCTGCTAAATTCCAGACATAATCGTGTCAAAAACAAACTTCCGTGCTGGATTTTGTGTATTTTTGTTATCAGACTGATTTATTTAGCACTGACATTATTTTAGGCCATATTGGTTGGTATGGAAACCAATTCAGGAAAAATATATTATGATATTCAAATCCTTGTAGCCTGTATTGTTTTTTCATAATACATCATCGCCAATAATCCAATATATGGCTCCTAATTTTAAAAATATTTTTTACTTAATGATTTGTTACAAATAGGGCCTAGAGCTCTTATTACCTCTACTGATTACACACAATCAAAGGTGTAGGTTCCGATCACATTCTCATCCCCCAGGGCTCAACCGGATGTAGTACATTTTTTGATGCCAATATGAAAGCCCATATATTTTTTTTATGAATCCAAAATTTCACCTCAAAATTCTTTATAGTTTTGGAGATATGGCACAAAATGTAAAATTAATTGGTATACCTATTTTCCAATTTCTTTAATATTTACATATCCCCAGGGTTGCATACTTTCTTTTGCCTCTCAGGAGAAAACAAGACACAGGCTAAGGTCAAAACCTTGCACAATGTTTTTCAGAAATCAAGGTCAATCAGTTAAAAGTAAATTATACACATCGTAAAATATGAACCTACACCTTTAATGATGGGGAGGTTTTCATGCCTTTTACCAGTATACAATCAAAAAATGATATTGGTTTCAAGTAAAAGGTGTGTCAAAGGTTACAAAACCAAGACATCACGCAATACTAAAAAATACCTGGTGTCAGGATTTTTCAAAGTACACACGCAACCAAATACTTGACAGGTCCATAATCCATCATTTCAGGTGTGAAATTCAGTGGTTTCTCAAATGGTGTCAAAGTCATTAGCGCAATATTGATTGAATGCCGGGATAAATTTTACTACTAGGATTTTTGTAGGTATAGCGCCATCTGTTGACACTATATTTTGGATGGTTTTTAAAATTGAGCAGAAAGTTACTGAAGATTGAAATGATATGAAAGTATTCTCATTAAATTCCATCTTCAGTTAAAATTAGTCGTTCATGATTGTAAGCATTTTAATATTTCCCTATATGAGCTAGGAAAAGGTTTTTGATTTAAAGGGAGAAAGTATCAAAATCGGCATTTCATTGAGATGCTACTTTCATCTCATTTTCGATATATGGTGAAATATGATCCAATATGAAAAGAGGGATAAAAAGTTGAAAGGTCGTCTGCCATGTTTACCATGTTTTTTCTGTTCAACTCGTTTTTTGTCCGTTTTGATACCTGTAGGGCTCAGTCAGCTGTGTAGGTGTTAAGGTAAAGTTTGCGGTAGTGGATTTTAAACATTAAAGTGTTTTTACCCTTGAATTTAAATTTGACACTTGGATCTAGGTTTTGGTTTCCAGTTACCAAAGTTTAACATGTCTTTAAAATCTATAGTTTAACACATCTGTCTAGCCGACCTATTTTAAAGGTGCATATCATATATATTGAATGGTTTGTGCATGTGATCTTGTCAAATTTAAAATTGCCACTTCCACCATTGCTTTACATATGGAAATAAGATTTAAACAGCCAAACAGCCAATCAAAAACTGAAAGTAATATTGTGACACGTTTGCAAAAAATGAAGATAGGCTTTTACCTCTGAGTAAGTTCACGGATAAATACATGTAATGTTGGATTTATTTAGGCTGGAATCATGTATTTTTGTGATGTATCTGTCCAAAATTGTTGTTGAGCTTATGATCAAGGTAACATAGATTCTAAATTGCAAAAAATACAGTCCTGATAATTATTTAGATCCAAATGCATCCATGGATCTTTAACATATCAATAAATAATAATAAAAAAAACCAAACACCGATATCAACATCAGCTTATTTCTGAACAATTGTGCTGTTTTCAATACTTGAAACCAAATACCTAATGTTTGAACAGGTTTTAGGCTTTGATTGGAGTAGGTTGAAATCAGATTTTGATTCACAAAACTGAAACCTGTAGGCACTAGATTTAGACCACAGATGTAGGCCTATTTAAGCAATAAAATATTCATTGTTGATTCCGATTTTTTATCATATACAAAATGGTACGTGATGTATTGTATGTGATATTTTCCCAAAGATTTCTACCTAAATATCCTCTTGTCTGGTGGCTAACCATGCAAACTCATAGCAAAAGCTGTCCTTTCAAAATGTTGTGAACACAATGAACAACCTTTCTCAAATATGATGTAAAAAAGGTTGTTCAACTTATTTAGATGCATGTACATCTTACTGTGTACAATTTTTCGCTAAAAGATGGTAAGATGGTTATCATTATGGTATAAAGTTTATCTTTCATGTGTTTTGTATTCTTGCCATTTTCCATTTTGATTAACTTGGTCAAGTTCTCTTTTTTCTCGGTGTCCTCTGTTCTGATGATCTACATCTACATGTAACTCAAGTCAGTAACACACAGAGTAGGGTGTTTTAGTAAAACTTTTACCCTTGATTATTATATCCCAACCCTGTTTCGGCCAATTCTGGAGTTTGAACTCCCTTTGCGTTCAAATCCAAAATTGGGATGTTGCTAAACACCTGAACCTGAACCAGAAAATAATCAAAAAGTGTTTTGTTTTGAATGGAAAATGACTGAAAATGATCATTATCAATATCATTATTTAAACATTTGGGGTTTGTCTGTTTAGATGCAAGGCAAAAGACAAAAGGGCTTGTTGTTAATCCATCCTACCATATTGTCATAACATTTTGATGGTGTCAAGTGTGTAACAAGGGTCACTTGTTGGAGAAGTCAACAGCCCGATTTTCCTGGACTGTGGCTGGAATTTCTTTCTGAGAGGGCTGATTAAGCAAGATGTTCCATCATCATTCTTTTCGGTCAAAAGCGTCAGAGAGGATGGTCTAGCCCTTGATACCTCCCCCTTACCAGTTAGCTACTGGATGGTTGTCAGTCACTTCTGATTTTCCTTGACTGTGGCTGGAATTTCTTGTTGAGAGGGCAAAAACCGGCTGATTAAGCAAGATGTTCCATCATTTTTCGGTCAAAGCCTTCAGAGGGGGTGGTCTGCCTCCTTGACACCTCCCCCTTACCAGTTAGCTACTGGATGGTTGTCAGTCACTTCTGATTTGAACACTTCGTATATTGAATCCTAGCCTTTAATCAAAACTTTTGATTTTTCTTTTATTCAGGGCTGCTTTTATTTATTCTTCTTTTGGATATACTACCCTCTACCTTCGCTCAGCCTCGAACTTCGCTTTGTTCATTGCTCGTAGATGGCAAGCGCCTCACAGCACTTGCTACCTTGCACCTTCTGCGCTCGTTTCGCGCCTTCAGCGCTCACTTGAGTTCAACATTTCAAAGTGTCTTTGACAAAGACTAATCAAAATCCTGGTTACATCATTCTCAGAGGTGAATAAAAAATACAGATTCTAGCTATTGAAATCCAATTTGGCTTATCCTGTCATGTACTGTTACTGATTTAATTTGATTGATTTAATAGAAACTTATTAAAACTGGTTTCAAAGTAGACATACAGTGATGTATATAATTTGCCAGAAGTTGTAGCATTCCTTTTTTAACTTACTTCAGTTTTGTAGAAGGGCGCTATAGGCCAAAAAAAAAATTGTATGGTTGCCCTCCACCGACCGACCCTATTGTTCAGCCCGACCCAAACTTTTTTTATTGAAAAATGTTTTTTTCTCTCAAAAATATTCAAAACTTGCCAAAAACTACAGAATTTTTTTTATATTTTTGCTTTTTTTTCGATATTCAACCCTCAATATGTTTAGGATGTCCCAAATCACTACAAGAGGTATTTGATTGTGATGTCGCAGGGGAAGTTGTGAAGGCTGGAGCGGCCGATCGACCTAGCGTTCCTTGGAAGAGTATTGAAAAAAAGAAAAGAAAAGAAACCCTGACCGACCGACCCTCTCTGAAAAAAGCTGTGGAGGGCAACCAAACAATTTTTTTTGGCCTAAGGCTCAAGTAAGCCTAAAGCTTTGGAATAATTCTTGTAAGCTGTGAATGATTGCGTGATTTGTCAAATAATGTTAATGTGCGTGAGAAATTTGAGGAATGTTTTACAATAATTGGGAATCTTTTGAGTGAGCTTGAAGTGGAACAGACATTTTGAGATTGAATTAATTGTGAATGAATCCAAAGTGTGAATTATTTACCAGAATGCGAGGCTCTAAAATTTGATTGAGTTTTTCATCATTGTCCGCATCAGGATGCACAAAAATGGTAGAATACATACCTGTCAAGTCTCTCGATTTTAGGCAGCTCTACCAATCTCCCGATTGGGTAGCCATCGGTAGCCATATCTCCTGCTTTTTAAAAATCTCCTGATATCTCCTGCATTGAAAAAAATCCTAACGCGATGTAACGCTAGCGTGTATTACAGACCGCATACAGTTTGCTAAGAGATTAAAAATGAGATCGTTTTGTTTGTCTTATGTACGCTTTGGAGACCCTTTTTGTCCCTTTTTAGTTTTCAAAAGCTATGTAAATTTTTTTGGGTGTACCTTTTGGACTTCATATGTCAGTTTCCCATAAACGTAACTCATAAATTTAAGTGATTTCAGAAGTCTCCCACATCAGAATTTGAAAATGTTGACAGGTATGAGAACATGAGCTTGGAACTACAGGTGTTAAAAGGTGATTTTCAATTTAAATAATAGATACAAATTTCACCTGTATAACCTTGGCATTTAATGGATGTCAGTAAAACCAATAGTTTCGTAGATCATCAGAAGGTATGACATAACTGTGAGTTGTACAGCTCCTCAAGTTTTGTACAGTTTCCTCGAGACAATTAGCAGTTTAATAGTTCCTTGTTTAAGGGAATTTCAAGCACACTCAACTTTTTGACAACAGCAGGGTTTGAACTCGGAACTTTCCGCACTGCAAGCGAAAGGTTTTTAAACCTTTTGAAGCTAACTTGAAACTAAAAACACTGCAAGCGAACGCTTGATACCATTTGAAGCTATAACTTGAAACTAAAAATTGTTCAAAAATAAAATCAACAGTGTAGGCAGGACCAAACCTGTTGGGGTCATTATTCCTAGAACTGGGAAGCCCAGTAAGATAATTCTTTGCATGTCATGCTTGCACATCATGTCCTGTAGATCTTAGGGTGGATGCTGGACTATATCTCAATTATTGGGGCAATCTACACGGGAGTGCAAATCCAGATGAAAACGCATCTCCGTAAACCGCTTTGCAGAAGACTGTGGCCGGCTATACATGGGCGTCTGATCCGGATCTGCTGCACACCACTCAGTGTATGCATACGTGCAAGTGGTCTACTGAGATGCGTTTGCATCTGGATCAGCACTCCATGTAGATTGCCCATTTGTCAATAAAGGTGTAGGGTATTGCACCTTACCAGAGTCCAGGATTTCCCTTTCACTAAGTAGGTCAAGTCTAATCTTGGATTATGTAAAGTGTGCCTTCAAGCTTGTGTGATTTAACAAATGGCTGTTATTTGCTAAGCTGAGCCTGTCAACAGATGTTGAGTTTACTGACTTGGGAGAGGGCCAAATAGTCCTCTTATGTTAGACAGGTTCATTGGACTGGGCCTGAGTCAGGAATATAACATACTCCCCTCAAATATAGTTCCATACACAACCTTTCAAGAATCTTAATAGACCTTTTCAAAACACGACTATCTGAGAATTTCCGAAGCTGATTTTACACTTTCCGGCAATTGCCGAAAGAAAAAGTGACTCTTCAACACAATAACCAGAATGTTAAGTTCACGTTCTCGTTAATTGGTTGCGTACGAATTCGAACTTGGAATTAGCATCAGCACTACAGAGTCACTTTCAGTTTGATCGCCCTGATGCAACTTCAAATCTTAAGCTTAATCAGCGCAGATCAGCCGATTTCAAATGGAAATTTCACTCTTTATGTCGGTGAGCATATGGTACCATCGGCCAAAAGTTGTTCAGAAAGATTGATGGCTGTTATTTGCTAAGCTGAGCCTGTCAACAGATGTTGAGTTTACTGACTTGGGAGAGGGCCAAATAGTCCTCTTATGTTAGACAGGTTCATACTGGGCCTGTGTCTGGAATACAACATACTCCCCTCAAATATAGTTCCATACACCTTTCAAGAATCTTAATAGACTAACTGTGTCATATATATTTTTTTGTTAAACCTGACTATAATAATTAGAATATGGCATGATACGCTTCCTAATTTTTCCTAAAAAATTGCAACAATTTGCAAGGAAAGTTTCAGATTATTACTGACATTTGTCAAAGATTCTTACTAGCTGAAAACATAATTTTGATAGTTGTAACTCTTGATATGAAGCAGTGGGTCGCAGGTTACATGCCCTAGATTGTTGTATAATGCACATGTTTAAATAGTTACGAACAATGCTACACATCAGAAACTAAATGCGAATGGTATTTTGGTTTGCATTTCAAATTAGATACGTATTTGCAACCATGACAACAAGTAGTGTTTACAAAGAGGTATCCATATCTCTTCTTGTTTATATATTCACTCTTTTTCTGGTTGAATGATTGAATTATTAGAAAGTTTCTCGTTTCAGTGTATGTATCCACCTATGAAGTCTTATGTTCTTTTACATCTCTGGTAAAACAATTCATAAGTAACACAATGATGAACACTTCCATGATAAGATACTATTGTAGAAATGGTAATGCTGCCCTCTAGTGAAAGTATAAAACTATCAGTTATGCCTTCCTCTGATTGGTTGAAAGTTTACAATTGGAAAGAGGGAGCACTCTGTCCTATCTGTCCAGTGTGTGTGTCTTTTAAATAGCATAATTGAATGTTAGCAATTACTACAAGAAAAGATGTTTTATTCTTCAATATTAAATTTTAAGAGAAACTTGTATTTTGAAACACCTAGTTTAAAAATTGTATTTTAAATCTCAAAAACCTTTTTTGAGTTGCAAGTTTTTCTCATGACTTTGATAAAATACAAAAAGATATGGTTAAGGTCCCATCAAAAACTTAATTCGTCCCTAAATTTTGGGAAAGATTAGACGTTTATTATTTTTAAGGTGCAATAATTGATTCTGAAATGATTCCAACTTCTTTATTATAGTCTATAGATCAACACAAAATGAATACTTGCTGAGAATTTCACTTGATCCTAATCATTCGCTTTTCAAATTACAAGCTATACAAACGTAAGAAATCATATACCCTACTCTGTTGTAGTTTATTGACAACTCCCATACTTACCCAGATGCTATCCTATATCTAATGCATTATTTTGTGACTACCCATAAACCCTAGAACCAGGCCAGTAGCCGGGGGTGGGGGAGTGGGGAAATTCCTAGTAAAAGAAAGAAAGAAAGAATTCTTTAGGCTGATAGCCAAGGATAACCCAAGAAAACCTCTAATGAAGCTTATTTCCATTGGGGTCCTAGATCTTTCTTTTTTTTAATTTTTATATTCAGTTTTTTAGTACAGGAGGAAAACCGGAGAAAAACCTGCGGAAGTGAGCATGGACTGAAAACCAAATGCACGTAAAGCGCCGGGCGCGGAACTCGAACCCGGGACCTCATTGGTGCAAAGCGAGGGAAATTTTCTGTATAAATTTTATAATTCTAGCTAGATGCCATGGCAAAATGAATAAAACAGATAGATAGGCACACCTATGTAACATTTTACTGATTGAAAACAATTAAGGTGTTTGGTCTATGAGAGATCCGCCCGAAGAATTTTAGTAAAAATCGGCATGGATGATATTTTATCGATGTAGAACCGAAATTTAAAATAAAAATTGAGGGTCACCGGACTCGTTTTTGCATGAGAGTCGGTTTAAAAACAGCATTTTTGGAGTTTTTTTGGGAAAAATTAATACAGGGGTCTATGGGAAATGTGGCAAAAGTGAAATTATTTAGTGTTGATTCAAAAAATCTGCCCGAGCATTTTTGTTAATTTTTTCACAAAAGTTGCGCACAAGTATGTTCTTACAAATAAAAAAATACAAATTGGGGGTCACCGACTTAGTTTTTGAGAAAAATATAAAAATATGGGAATTTTTAGCTTCAAAACACTACTCGGAGTATATACGCAAGCGTATTGCGGCACTTACCTACTAGCGCGTACTGGTACGCGTGGATGGCGCGTGGACCAAACACCTTAAAAGTGGTATTGCAGGAAATCAGGAACTATTGACTTTAAGAGCATTGAACTTGAAGCTGAAGTCAAAATAATCTTGTTTTTGAAAACTTTCTAAAAGCACAAATAGCGTACTAAAAACAAACCCCTGTTCTATATTTTAAAACATAATAGATTTCCAACGAAGTGTGTGTTCTAAAAAACCGCAAGCTTACAAGTACATCACAGAATTAGAAGTGACATAATGTGGCTGGTAACGCCCATGCTGACATGTTGAATTTCCCATATGACATTGTAACATGGTTTTGAATAGAACTGATTGACCATTGTTAAACCAGGCCTAAAGGCAAGCCAAGTACGAGAGGGGATCATTACCCCCTTCCTGAACTGGTGGTACTGGTACAACCAGAAAAAAATCTCTAGCATTTTAATTTGCTAACCTCAGTAAGACTCAAAATTTGTGAAATTTAAGAGTGACAAATTCAAAATGTATACTTAGATTGAATAAGTTGGATAATTCAAATTAGTGAAATAAAATGTTAGTTGGTGTCATGGTGTTTAGGTTCAAATGACCTGATGCGACTCCATAGACGCGACCAATACAATAATGTAGTTTGCAAGCAAACTTAGTAAGCCCGGGTAGAAGACATTCTCTTTTATCGCGAAGGGCTTTTATCATTTTTATCCCCCTGGCTTGAAAAGTAGAAGGGGGATTATGGCATAGTAGTGGATGTCCGCGTTGTTGGCGTTGGCGTTGTTGGCATTGTCGTGAAAAGGGTTGACATTTGCCTCTAACTTCTGCATACTTCGATAGATTTCAACCAAACTTGGGTCATGGGTGCTTCATGGGAACCCGCATTTGTGGGTGAGGTCAAAGGTCACATACCAAGGTCAAAGGTCATTTGAGGTCAAGTTGTAAAATAGGCTGAAAATGTCAATTTGACCTAATTTGAAAAGTTGAAGTCTGATTGGAACCAAACTTGGTTTGTGGATATAATATAAGAATCCTCATATGTTGATGAGGTCAAAGGTCACATCTGAAGGTCAAAGGTCATATGATGTCAAATTTCCCTAAACTTTCCATTTTTCTGATCGCGTCGGCCAGGGGGATCGCGTGGTTCCGAGAACCAGTATTTTATAAATTCTCCTTGTGAAGTGAACGTCCAAAATAAAAAAACACACATACCGTTGAAGAACCTTTAAAGGAGCATGGTCCTATTGCCTCAACTTTTTTTCAACCTTTTTGAGATTTTTGTACCAAAATATTGCTCATATTTTTCTCATAACCCATGTGATATTTCAAGGCTGAGTTATGTTCCGTTTTGGCGATATATATGAAAATGTGTCTAATTATGGTAAGCATAATTAATGCTATACAGTAACGTATAGGAAGCTCTGAAATACAAAACTGCCCATAACATCAAAACCGTTTGACCGATTCAGCTGAAATTTGAAATGTACATGAAGACCTCTTGAGTGGTCATCTTTCATATGACATTGAAAACTAAATTCTGAAAAATCGGACCAAGCTCCTTTAACTAACGATGTTCATCAGGTGAAAGAGTGAAGAGTATGTCCAGGTTTTTTTTTGGG
>JXSR01S075222.1:393-40934 GCA_000969725.1 Ophiothrix spiculata | reverse complement strand
TAGGGTTTGTGTAAAATGTTTTAAACCATTTAGGGAATGCTAGGGGAATGCTGCTGTGAAAAGTTCAAATCTTGGAGGTTTACACAATACAATTACATAAAAACAACATGTTTTTACCTGTGAATAGTTTTTGAAAAATACATTATCATTTAAGTGATTTGATCTTCCGATCATATAGTTTGTGCAGCTTGAGTTTTTTATGCTGGTACCCTCGATGGCGGCTCTTCACTATACGGCTTAGACTGCTCACTATCGCAGGTTGCGATAAATCAGCTGCGATAAAAAAATAGTCAAAATTTTGACCAGTAGAATTACATACCTTGGCTGCTTTACCTGCCCTATTTAACTACATGGCAATCATTCATGAGTTGAAGGCTTTGATAAAGAGATTGTAAAATTGCCATTTTTATACGAGTGACTTCTGATCACGCACCATGTTTAACTATGCATTGCAAGAAGTACGCACAATTACCACTGCACCATGCATGATATTTTTGATGCTCAAAACAAATGCCATCAGCATTAGCCAGGACACGGGCCAAGATAAGCAGTTACCGGCATTTTGGATAAGATGTCAGAGCCCACCGTAGAGGTTTTTTTCAGCAATGTTACATAAACCAAAATTTGAGAAATTCACCAATTGTTGACCTATTAAAAGGTCTGGTATGGCAATATTGTACAAATGACTTGCCTAAGGGAGTTTGCAAGACCTGGCCAAAGTCTGTTTGTTGTTCATCTTACATAAACTGTTTAGAATAACCAGTTTATAATGGGCTAAATCCCGGGGCTAAATCCTAGCATTTGATTTCTAAGTATGATGAAAAGGTATTGACGTCATGGTAATATTTTAATATGTTGAAGTTTGATACCCGATTCGGATGTTTGTACTTGTACCAGGCTTGCTAAACTTGGCCAAACCACATTGAATAAGCTTATACTTTTAAATGACCGTAATTTTGTAAGCTAATCTGGACATTGACATAGTTTTTCAACTTAAAAAAAAAGTGTCTTGACGTCATGATAACGTTAAAAATTTGTATGTTATTGAATTGGTAAATGGTAAAATAAACTGAATTACACAATACGATCTACAAGGAACATTTCAAGTTCAAAATAAATTTTCCAGAAGCCAAGATGGTGTCAGGTACCAGGACAAGCATCAAAACATGTTCCCCTTTTATCATATTGTGCAACTTTGGTTTCAGACCCGGGGGTAGGGGGGCACTTGAAAAAAAATTGGTAGGTATGTGATTTTTGGTCAAAAATAGCCTACCCATAGATATTAAATCTATGTAGCTTTTTGTGTACGTAAGTCCTCCAGGACCATTTGATATGTTTAATAGTTATTTCTATTGGCCGGTGGCCTCATTAAATTTTTTTATAATAGCGTGGGTCTTGTGGGAAACTATATTGAGCAGGGTGGAGTGGAAAAAATAAATGAATGTAGATGCATTTGGATATTATGTAAGCAGATTTGGAGATGGATCACAAAGCTGCAAACCTGAATATTGCAAACTACATTTGAATGCATCGTTATATAACGACGGTTAGCCATACTTTAGCTGAGTTCCGGTTTGATTCTTGGATCTGCTGTAAATGTCCGATCAGTAAAGGGTCAATAGCCTTGCAAACTATACTCCTCATTCCCATTGGTGTTTGATGCAGTAATCAATATAAATGAGGCAAACCTAGGAATAATCTGGCCGATTGAAATGTAATGAAAGCTTAAAAGTTGGATTAGTTGGAAGTTAATATCAATGTCAATGTTCGCAACCTTGTTTCCTTTACATGGTTGTTGAATTTGATGAAGTAGTCAATATAAAAGGGGAAACCTAGGATTAGTCTGGCCCAATGAAATGTAATAAGAGCTTTTAGTCAGATTATTCGGAAGTTAATTTTAGTGTCAATGTCAATGTCAAGTGGATTTTGTTCTGTGCTCTAACCCATTTTAGTCCTATAGAATCTAGTGCCTCATCAATTTCCCCCATTATATAACTACACTATAAAAATTTCCCCCATTATATAACTACACTATAAAAATTTTAACAGAATTTTAACAGACTAAAGACGGGAAACCTTTGCAAAAAATATCTGCACTTCCCGCAATATTTGTGGTATTAGCTACCTCAAAATATTCATCAAGAATACTATTGCTGGTACCTTAGGTTTCGTGCTTCTTTGTAAAAATTACAAAAATGATACCCTCAACAGCAAATTTGAATCTTATTCAGTCAATAGCGAACAGGACCAAATTTGCCATGTTAAAAAAATGTTTGTTTTTAAAAAACTTATTGGTGATTGCATACTCTTGTTGCCAGTGTAAAGGCCAATTCATAGTCGGCCTCCAAACAAAATTTTTCCTACCAAACATTTGGTCGCGACGTAAAAATGACGTGTGACTCCAAACAAAATAAATTCAATATCGATTTGAGACCAAACAAAATTTCGCGCTAGATTGCACATGTTATTGAATTGCCATATACATTGGACCAAATGTTTGCTAACCGTTCATAGTTTGAGTTCGATGGCAAATATTTGGTGACGTCACGACCAAATGTTTGGTAGGAAAATTTTTGTTTGGAGGCCGACTATGAATTGGCCTTAAGATTAAGTACTCCAAATATTTAAGAGTGATTGTGAATAGATAATGAGGGAATCTTTTATTCAGTTATTTCTATGTTATGGGTCTAATCTGATGATCCTATTGTGATGATAAATAGATAAGAGATGAATAGTGTGGTCAAGTGTTAATACATAAATGGCCTTGTCAACATGAAAATTACTGCAGATTTTGTTGAAGTCAATGGGATCATACAATAATTGGAAAATACAAATTTTACCAGGGTTGTCATTTATTCAGAAATTCAATGTAGGGCTATATATTGATCTGAAAGAAAGCATACATTGAAGTGATATTAGGGTAACGACAGAGGGTAACGAACTTCCAACAAAAACGTGCAACTGAAAACAACTGATAGTAATGATAATGTGCGTGGCTAGCAACTTGTGTGAGCGTTAACTGACTTTAACTAACGATGACGCGCGGATAATTCAAAACTACGATACGCGGGTCTACGTTGCTTGTCGTTGCCCTTAAGTCATCACAGTGTAAACGCACCTTAAAGATTTAAAACTCTGAATGCTGTGAAGTTAAAATTATTTGAGACCTAAATTGATACAACTTAACCATGTAGGCCTAGGCCTACAGTAACTGATGTGGTTGTCAGATCCTGTATTTTTTGACCTCAAAAATTGTAGATTATGATAAAAATGAACTAAAACTAAACAGTAGAGGCTCAACCCGTAAAACTGCAAAAGGAAAGAACTCAGAACCCTGACTTTTCCCTATTCTTTTATCAAGTATATTTCACTACCGTACTGACACGAGTAAAATCCCCCCTTCGGGTAATGTCCCACCCCCAAACTATGGCAAATTTTCAGAAAACATGGATAATTTGGGTGCAAAATTCGGAAGCCTTTTGTCATTTTTTATCAAAGAATTGAACGTTTTTAGCCACAAAATTGACAATAGATTACAAAAGAATTTCAACAATAAACATTACTGATTCAAATTATACCTCCTTATTCATCCCTTTTTTCCATTTTACAAGAATATGTGAACATAATTCGTCAGACTTCTTAGCAGATGACATAATGAAATGGGCTGAGGTCATGTTTTTCATCCAAGGGTCAGAATTATTTTCTTCAGAAATCACCTCTTTTTGCAACCAAAATTACAAAAAAGTTATGAAAAAAATTATAAAACATCTTTACTTATTAAAATCATCCTATTTAAATTTTTTTGTAAAGTTTTGTTCAGCTTTTACAAGAATATAAAAGCATTTTATTGAGGTCAGTTGTCAAGGGTCATAGTTTTGTCTTCTGATTGGTTGGACATAAACAAAATGGCAGCTTCCATAGACACGAGTTTTCTCGCCAAATATCCCCAAAATCTCGCATTTTAAAGGGTACAAAAATAATACAAAAGGGTTTTTATAAATAAATAAAAATAATGAAAAACATGAGGAGGGTACATGCTCACAAAACGGGTCGTTAATGGTGAAAAAGGTAAGCTTATTGGAACTGCAAAATTCGTCAGTGGTGTCATGATTTTATAAAATCCTCGAGTAATGTCCCATCCCCTAGTTTGGACTCAAGTTCACGTTTAAAAAGGGTGGGACATTACACGGGTCACTACGGTAATAACAAAATCTATGGGTGATTTTCAGTTCTGTTGATTATACCAATGTGTTGCACCTTCGCCATCCCTCAATGCTGATTTTGTTGGCCCATAGATACATCTCCATGCTGAAGGGTCAATCGACCCTTGTACAACCTAAATGGTCACAACCTTTTTTCTGTGTATGACGCCAGCTTCTAAATTTTATATAGAAAAAAAATCAACCTCAAATTTTTTTGAATAATAGCAGTATCCAGGGCAGAAAATATTCCATGGTTGTATGAAAACCACACAAATTTGATGAATGAATCTGCACTGCTGTGGAAAAATATTAATTCTATAATTTTATTAGTTTAATTCAGAGCAAGTGAACTTTGTCTTGCTTTTGAATTAACACTTCCAGGTTTACTTTCATTTACTTTGCATTTAGAAATATTCAATGGTATTTAACATGTTTAAGAAAAGAACAGCAAGAGCTAAAGTGTGGTGAATTAAGCTTTTAAACGGTTGGGAACATTTGTTCTCACTGCTTTGTATACCCAAGTGTTATAGGTGGCTGTTATGGGAAACATCATAATATAAGTGCAGATAGGGTGCGTGCTTGACCAGTAATATCTAGTTGAGTTGTGACAGTTTCCTGCCCAGGCAGTGACTTAAGCGGTGGTCACAACACGTCGTACGTGCTGTCTGCGTGCAAAAATGTAGGCAACATCGTGCAACACGTATGTTGTAGGTATGAATTTTGGAGCACACAATGTAGCAGTTTTAGTGCATGATGAACTTTCTCTGCGTGCTGGCTACATTTACGCTACTGATTAAACATAATCATAATCATAATCATAATCATAATTTATTTCTTCCACATACATGCAAAGTTACAGTAACAATATATCAAAAATAGTACATAACATTGTAAACTGAAAAAATAACATTGTGGAGGAGGACTGGGAAATAAGCATAAAGCCTGTCGAGTCCCAGACTCCAAGTATCTTTAAATTAATTACATATAAATAATCAAATATAATGAATGCACACCATCCTCTCTATCCACAATGCGATGGCCACAGAGCAGAAACATAGGAAATTGATCTAAAAAACATAAATAGAATATATGCAATATGTGTGGATGAAAATTATAAATGAATACTGTCCTGTCAATCCACAGTGCGATGGCCACAAAGTAGAAAGAAAGGACAGAATAAAATAGTTATGATGAAAATAAGAAAATATCAAATCTGTGTGTATTTCTTAATTGTTTCATCTTTAAAAGAACATTTGAAAGAACTGAGACTAGTGGCATTTTTAATATGAGATGGAATATCATTCCAGGTCTTTACACCTTGATAACAAGTTGATTTGTTTCCAAAATTAAGTTTGTTGTTGCATCAGCATGGTCCGCACGTGCTCGGTACTGACAACGTGCGCACAAAGTACGTACAACATGCGTTTTTTTTGTAATTTTTCCTACAGCCACTTGCTCTGCAGACGATGCTTGTAGCACGTACTGACATCAAGCGTGTACGGTACGTGTAAGTGCATTTTCCTTATAAATAATGTGGTAGTTGCAAGGAGTTTGTGCGTTGCACGTATGATGTAAGTACTTACAATGTGCACAACATATGATGCATGCAGCCACTCACGGTCAGGTGTGTCATGCGCACAACATACTTACATCTTGCATCATCCCTGCGTTTGCCAGGGTTTGCCACATTTTTTAGAAAAAATGTGGTTTAGAAAAAACAGGGAGAACATGGCCGCTCAAAAAAAGAAACGTTCACAACAAAAAATACACGACGGGTTGCGACCATCACTTTAATGATGGTTTGAAATGGATGTCACAGGTTTGGAAAACGGAAGAGCGCAAGCTCAATTGCTGTAAACTCACATTTGCACCTCTCCCATTTGGACGAGATAGGCTAGAAAGGGAAAAGGTTAAACACTGTGTTAGGTATAATTGTGAAGGTGTAAAAATTATTTAGATATTTTCTACACAAAACATAATTTATCCCTCAATTAAAGAAGTCATATTGTCCAAATTTTATTAATTTCTGACAGTTTTTGGTTTGGAAAATTCAAAATAGGAGTTTACTGGAAAACAAAACTATCACATCAAAAAGAGTTTGAAATGAAGAAACCTGTACATGATCTCGACACATGCAAATAAATTGGATAATTTGAACATTAAAGACAAATAGCGTGAACTGAACGTGATATTGACTCCAAAAAAGTAACCACATGTAGCAAGTCAACAAAAAGAACAATTGTGGCCCTTGATTGCACCATTAATGAGGGTGTTATGATCTCACCAGAAGTGAAGATGGTGTTAATAAAACATGACAATTCTGATCGGAGTTCATGTGCGGTAAGATCACAAAAAGATTTGGGTTTGAAATGTATCTCCGAATAAACAAAGATATTAAGAAAATAATTAGGGTCAAACTGAATACACCTCTCTTGGAATGAGTCAGCACACCCATTTAAAGTAAAATTTAAGAAATGTATTCTAAACTTGCAGCCTCTTAACAAAAATATCATAGTGAACCAAGAAGAATATCTAAGATTGCAAACAAGGAATGAAAGCATTGTCGAAGCATTAGTTTGAAAATACAGTTTAGGGGACATGTTGTTTGAAATGCAGTTGATGGAACAACCGTAGCTCCTTTTTCCAAGGACAATGAAAACAAAATGATGCCTTTGCCATTTGTTGGGTTTCAGACCCGAGCAGGGGGAGTACTTAGTACATACGGGGTAATGAGAACGTGCCGCAAATTTCGGATAGCAAAATTAGGCTTTCTGGTATTTCAATCGGTTCTTTTTCTTCGCAAAATGAGGTATTTTGATGGGTTTTGTTTTCAAAATTTTGCGCCAAATGCCGCAAATTTGGACATTTCTTCTCAAAATGTTAGAAAATTTTGCCAAAATAGAGCAAATTTGGACAGAAAAAGTGAATCAGCCTGATGCCTTTTGCCAATTTAGATGTAACTTTGTAATCGAACATCCAATGACCAAAAGTAAGGTGTTATTCTAAAGCTTAAAATATAATCTTTCAGATGACGCCAAAAAAAAAATCATTTTTCATTTTGGGACCCTTAAGGTGCCTTTCGATACGACGGGTCACAATTCGCTTCAACTTGGTGTTACTGGCCAAGCACGCACCCTATCTGCACTTAGATTATGATGTTTCCTGCAGTATGTAACAGCCCCCAATAATTCTTAGGTCTACAAAGCAATGAGAAATGTCGTGCCTTAGACATAACCCATTGGCCGTAGTGGGGCTCGAACTCATGACCAACTGATGTGGAGTCCTGTGCTGTTCCACAAGACCGTGTGAGATCCTCTGTCTGTGATTTATTTAAACTCTGTGCATTTTCATGATTATATACTATGGAGGAAGATTTAATAAGATATCTTTCTGAAAAACTGCCTGTAAAATTATTATGAAATGACTCCTATATGTGTTGTTTGCTAACAGAATATTTTCATTTTTCTCTTTTTGCAGGCAAATAAACACGTCAAAGACTTAAACCGAGATTTGAGGGATGGAGATAATCTCATCACACTCCTAGAGCTATTGTCACAAGAACACATTGTAAGTTGACATTGACCCATAGATTTACAGGGGAGATACAAAGCACGCCGCCATTTTTATTCTTGGATGGAGACAAACTTGGGGTATTCGGGTTTTTGCCGATAGCTTGCCGATGATGCATGGCACCTTGTCATAATGCGCGCATATTGAAACATGCACACACGCTTTGCGTGAAAGTTGGCGTATCATTCGCGTAAAGTATTATTTGCGCAGTTCGTCTCTACGCGTTACCAAGTTTTGGCACTCAGAGTTTATTTTGGCGGGAACCGAGTGGACCCGAATACCCCCAATTTGAGATCCATGGCTGACGACGCCATTACATGGGCTGGTATACAAAGCCTGGTATCTCCCCTGTAAACCTATGGATTGACCTCACAATACAAACATTCAATATTGAGAGTGAGCATTCTGCTGAAATTTTAAATTCATTTTTAAGACAAATTTGAACTTTCATGTTTCAGTATGTTCTCATCCTTTTCAAGCCAAGACAAGGCCAGTAGCCAGTATTTCTCAGGAGGATGTGGATGGGGCTGCTGAATCACAAAAGTATACCAAATTGGGCCTTACTCTAAGACCCTTCAAGAATAAACAAAATTGGCTAATTTGCAGCAAAAAGTGGACCTTTTTGGTAAATTTTGTCAATTTGCACCACGCTAGCTATGGACTTGAGCCAAAAAATCTTACAGCATACCTGATATTTTATTGCAAGACACAGAATTATTGCAATGTAATGTAAACATCAACAGGATTTTTCCAAGAGATGACTGATATCAGTTTAATGGGGAGGATTCTTCAGGTATCAATGTTTCATCAAATATATGATATAAAAACTTTATCATATACCTTTTGAATGGCACATGTAATTCTACCCTACACTTGAGGATTGGATTGAACTCAAAGTGCATATGGCTCATAAATGTTTGATATAGTTGTTCGTGCATAACAATTAAAACCATAATTATAGTAATACATGATGAGACGAGATTGTAAACGTTAATATTATCAAGGATATGGGCTGGATTTGTTTGCTTTTGTGTATTATTGAAATAAAAAAGGGAATTTGTATGTGGAAAGTGCAATGTTACGATGTAATGGACCACTACAGTTGGGTGATTTTAACTCAGAATCAATCCAATTTTGCTTTACTGGATCTGTTTACAAATCGTACAGTGCATTAACCTTATACTCAATCGAAACTAATTTGCTGATTTTTTTCTCAATGAAATAGATAGAAATGTGAAATAAATCAATGTATGGAATGACATTGATCTCATTAATCATATCTAGTCTCAATTTGTTTTTGCTGGTGCCATAATTTCAAATGATAACTATACTAGCAGAAAATGAGTTTTGCAGAATTTTGAAACCAAAAATATGAATATTAAATTGATGTTGGTAAATAAAACATTGTATAAATGTGACCATATTTTTTATTAAATTGAAATCATTAAATTGCCTACAAAACAAATCTGCATGGTGCGTATGCCGAGAACATGTGCGGCTATAAAGCGATAGCGAAAATGCACTGCGTGTGTCTTAATTGGTCAATAAACTCCAAGATCATGTGAAAAGATAAGCCTTCCATATTACGCAAGGTGATATGCTTGTTTTCTCAATGCGTTCAGATATTCATGATTTGTAGGAAATTCAATGACTTCAATATCATATTTTTTTAAATGTTAGTTAGGAACAGCCAAATTTACGATACCACTTTCATTGGACCTTAATAATTTTGCTTATATTTAAAAGAATACATTCTAGACTTTGATTAATTCCAATGTATTAATTTAATGGTATTTGTGTTTTCTTTACAGCCAAGGGAAAAAGGAAAACTCAGATTCCATAGACTACAAAATGTTGAAAACGCACTGAAATTCTTGAGGAGAAAAAATGTAAGTTAATCTGTGATATGTATACTGATACGTATTCTTTTAATTAAGCACTATAATTGTAATTGCCACATATCCTTCTTATCTCCAATAGATAACCATTTTACTATAGTCTATGAATAGCATTTTTACTGTCTTCACTTGATAGCACTTTTTCTATTATCTTTAGTGAAAATCACTTTTACAATCTTCAGTAGATAGATACTTTTACTATCTTCAGTGGATAACCATTTCGCTATCATCATTGGATAACCATTTTGCCATCTTTACTGGACAGTATTTTTAAGGGTGCACCATTTGATTTTCAGGGGGGCATGGAAGTTAGGGTTGAGTCAATTTAATTTTTAGCCGACAAGATTTTTTTTCGCCGCCAAAGTTTTTTTTATTGCATTTTTCATGTTTTTCTTTACCTTGAAGTAGTTGGGTCAAGATTTTTTTTCGCCGCCTTCGGCAGCGAACTTTTTTTTTTTGTTAAACTTTCATGCCTCCACCTGAGAATCAAATGGTGCGCCCCTTACTATCTTTAGTGCATAGCACTTTCACTGTTTTCAGTGGATAGCAATTTTGATTATAAAGTGGATATTTTTTGAAAACTATCTTTAGTGTTACTATCTTCAGCGGTTTTTGAATGCTAGTCAGTTTAAAAATAGCATTTTTGGAAATTTTGGGGAAAAACTTGTATAGGGGTCTATGGGAAATGTGGCAAAAGTGACATCATTATTTGGTGTTGATTCAAAAACTTCCCACTGAAATTTGGTATCAATTTTTTCACAAAATTTGCACAAAAGTATGTTCTTTCAGTAAACAAAATAAAAAGTGGGGGTCACTGACCTATTTTTAAAAAAATAGGAAAATGTGACATTTTTTAGCTTCAAAACACTATTCTGCGTATAACATGTGCGTTGCTTTACTTATGAAATCAAAACAAGTGTATACTTGTGCGCATGGACAGCACTTTCACTGTTTTTAGTGGATAGCACTTTTATTATATGAAGAAGACAGTTTCTATATCTTAAGTGGATAAAACTTGTACTATCTTCAGTAGATAACCATTTTGTTATAGTTGATAGCAAATTTACTATCTTCACTGAACCAGGGACTGAATTTTGTAATGAGCAGGCGAGCGAAAAAAAGCTCTCCTGGATCTCTCAAGATGAGCAGTAGACGAGTTTTCAAAAACTCATCTGGAGAAATCTAGACGAGCACTTTGGTTAGTTTAAGAATTAATACAAATGCAATTTTTTTACTGAAATTCCCCATGCATGACATGTGCTGATCCACACCAATATCATTTCATATGATTTTAATTTTTGACATGACATGTGCTGATTATTTATTCTTTGGTTGCGCCGAAGCTACCGACTCCGTCGCCATTTTGATTGCTTCGAGGTGATTTTATATAAGCAGGAAGAGATTGATTGATGAATATTAATGAGTAACTATTAAATACGTCATCGCATTTTGTGAACGATACAGCGTTGATTTCATTGATCGTGCTCTGCTTTATATGACGTCACGCATACTTAATATTCTAAACATCGCGAGGTCTCAGGCACTTGCAGATGGTATCAATGTTCACTAACATTTGCTCTTGGAACCAAAATGAGTTCATATGTCAGTAACAAGTTTAATTGTAGTCTGATCATGTTCCAAGATCGCTTCAGCGAGAGCATTTATGAGTTACAAGATTGACGATAGCGAAGTCGGCAATTCATTTATTAGGAGCTTGAAAACTCTTGGCACAATCTGACGAGACGCGTGATAAATTGCTCGGACTGAAAGGCTTTTAGATGCGCGATGACGCGCGCGCTTTCGCGCGCGCCTTAAAATTCAGTCCCTGCTGAACAGTACTTTTACTATCTTACGTCCGTAGCAGTTTCACTGTTTTCAGTGGATAGTTTTAACTATATTTAGTGGATAGCAATTAAACTATATTCAGTAGATAGTACTATGATGCAATTTTATTGATAGTGCTTTTGCCGTCATTAATGGATAGCACTTTAACTAAAGGTATGATCTACTGAGTAAGGTAATAGTACTTTCTACCTTAATTAGGCCTAAAAATTGTTTGTTTGGCATAACTGACCAACCCTATTTTTGGTGCCAACCTTAGACTTTTTAATTTTAATTTTTTATGTGTATGTGATACATATGGTTAAATTAAACATGGGAACCACATACTTTTCACTTTCAAGCTGCTTAAAAGTCCAGATTGTTTATAAAAGTGAAACATGAGAACAAAAAATGTTGTTGCTCCATTAGTCTGTGTGACCTGTGGTTATTTAGTGTTAATTTCAAAGCCAAAAGAAAAAAAAAGATTCAACCTACCTACCCAAATTATTTTTTATGTTACCCCAATTTTTAGGCCTTACTTTCAGTGGACGGTAGTTCTTTTAGAAATCATGTAAGTTCTTTTAGAAATCATGTTAAGGGAGGTCAGAGCCTCACAATCCCTAAAAATTATTTTTATCATAACTTAAAAACTAATAAAGTAAACTGTAACATAAATGTATACATTTTTAGAAAGGAAATTTTACAAGGAATTAATTTACAGCATCAAATTCAAATTTTAAGAACTTGGTTTTTAGAAATTCACCAAAAACGAGTTATTTTTTCGGCAAAATAACTTGTTTTTAAAGAGTTTCTATAAAGCGAGTTCTTAAATCAAGAATCTGATGTTATAAATAAATTCCTTGTGAAATTCTCTTTCTAAAAATGTATACTTTTATATAGTTTACTTCATTAGTTTTCAAGTTATGATCAAAATAAATTTTCAGAAATCGTGAGGCTCCGACCTCCCTTAATATATGTAAAGCATCTTGGATAATATTCTTTAAAGTGATTTTTTGTTTGTTTTTCCATTTCAGATTAAACTTGTAAATATTCGCAATGATGATATAGTTGATGGCAACCCCAAGCTCACACTAGGCCTTATATGGACAATTATTCTACATTTCCAGGTAAGTTTATCATGCAATCAGACTTACACATACAAATCCCTACTATTGGCAACTGCCAAGGAAACTATATAGGGGAATCTGTACTGGCCACAAATTTGTTTTGACCGCCTATCCTATTGGACGGCAGCCATCTTGAATTGTCGCTTATGTAGGGGGTTATTATACCTTTGGGGGTTATTATACCTTTGTCATTTTACGGCTGTGCGTGCCACACTTCAAGGGTCTTCGAAATGGATTAGCCGGAAAATTGGTGTTTGTGTGTGAAACAAAATGTCCATGCTGTGCATTAAATCGTGAAAATGTATGCGATCTGCCTGGATGTCAGGCTAAACCCTGAATATATCGGGAGGTACAATAACTCTGCTCTGTGAGCGACAACAAGTGGCGGCGAGTAGAGATTCCCCTATATAATTTCCTCGGCAACTACAGTATGTTCCTCGATTTGTAGTCACTTTATAGGCAGTCCAAAAAATGAGTGAATGATTGATTACCTTGTATGTGGAACATAATTGCCAAATGATTTTAATGTGTTGTAGTATAATGTGTTTGTTTAATTATAGTGTTTTGTATAACCATAATTTCTCGTGAGGTTATAAAATCTTTCCTAATTGATCATTATTATCTTAAAAGGCATATAAAGTAATATTTTAGGAGAAACAAAACTAACAGCTATTGGTCTCTGGAATGAGACATTGTAAAAATTGCACATTGTAAACATGTAACTAAAACAGCTTTATTGAACAACTTTTCCATCAAAATCTGTGATCAGTTGATGGGAAATTCCTTTTGACCAAGGAGCTCCAAGTAGCTAGTTTTCATGGTATTTTCAATATGACAAAAGCTAAAAAAAAAAGGGATTAGTTGATTGGATATTCCTTTTGATAAAGGAGAACCAAGTAGTCTGATTCCATGGTTTTAAAACTTATGGAACACGAATTTTTGACAGTTGCAAGATGTCAATACCCTCACCACTTGTCCAGTTTGTATTTATTTTTCTCATCACCATGATCACACCCAAAACAATGAATACAGGTCTTGCATGATTTCATCAGATAGACAACGGTGAATACCACCGTCGCTAGCGCCAGCGTAGGTAGGCTAGCCATTGGATTGTCTTGTCAATTGGAATACCAATGGCATGATATTGAATAGAGCTAAGACCAAAGTCAAGGTTAATTCTGATTAGTGCTGCATGAGTTGAGAAATACAAATCCAAACTGTCCCGGTGAAATTGATGAGATGTAAACAAAGACTGATAGTGATTAATTGAAGAGTTTAGGGCAGTAGGTGGTTCAAGTCACAAAATCATTTATATATATAAGCATGCAAAAAGTTTTTGCTGCATTTTCTGTCCAAGATTAATGCAAATATAGAGGGTTTACATGTAATTCCATATCACACTCACCACATCATTTCTCCACTAATAACCTGGGCTGGCAGAATAAGTCATGAATTGAAAAGAAAAGTATACATGTGCAAATTAGCTCTTGCTCAGAGCTGTCCACTACCCTCTGCAGTCTAATCAAAAGTGTGCTGAAAGAACATTTCTCCAGGCAGTGCGCACAATGGTACCAGTTCTACTAGTGCAGTTGAAAACTGCATAACTATGGAAGATGCAGTATGTGTCGTATGCATGACATGTGCATCAATATCGATGGCGCACATGTGAGTGGGATTAGCTTTGCTCGTTGATGAAGCTTTGCACTTCCCACCTATTTGATGATGATCAAAGTACCGGTATAGGCCACACATGTTTCACAAGGCGATGGACACCCATGATACAGCAAAATTATTTTTACTATTTTTCTGAAATTGAAACAGTTTGACTTGACCCCTTGCAGCAATTAACTTTTTGTCAACTTTAATTGTCAAGCAAAACCACAAATCAAGAGGTGTTTCTTGAAGAATTTTAAGTCATACTTCATCCCTGTTTAAACTAAAAATAGGAGCCAGAAAGGAGCCAAGATATTGTAAATAAGTTGCCAATCTCAAAGTTTTTCTAGGTCTGCAACTGCAATCTACCTACCACTTATCTCGAAAATTTGGAAACTTTTTACAGAACCATCCAAGGAACCATCTTCTTGTGCGACTGTTGAGAATGACTTCCAAAGGAGATTAGAGCAGAGCAGCTCAGCTCACTGTCCTAGAGTATGTTAAAGCTGCTCTTCTAATTTCTCCTGAATTGTGCATGGATAGCTACACATATTAAGGAAGCCCCATTCTAACACCTAAGAATGCATTTCAACAAATTGGTGACGCCATATTGTATTCACAAATGAGGAATAAAGTTATTCCACAGCTAGGCTAGTTATCCCAAGCTGTGTAAAATCCAACTTAGCTCATGGCTCTGAACTATCTATGTTTCAAGAACAAAAGATCCAGGAATAAAGTTATTCCTGGAATAACTTTTGTGAATATGGGCCAAACAGATTAAAGTTAGAGCAAAATCTCTTGTAGATATCTTAACATGCTTAAGTTGTACAGAAAGATAAGGCATGTTTCAGATTATTGTGTGAAATAACATTCAAAATTCTTTAAAAAAATAAATTATCTTATCACATATTTTTGAGGGTTATAATGTGCAAACTATCACCCCAAAATCTTATAAAAATATCTTGATAGATGTCAGTGCAATTACAAATTTCTTGGGAAGCACTCCTGATGCCTCGGGAGCCATAGTGGGACCAGACTTTACTAACAAGTCTGGTATTTCAAAATGGCCGACATACAGAAAAACACCACAATGAGTGGCAATAAAGTTATTTGATGCCAATTGTCACTTAGATTGCCATATTCCTGACCTGTTTCTACACAATGGTATAACCTATTTTGACTTCAGTCTTAAGTGTGAAAACATTTTGCAGGTATGAATGTTACACGACTTAGTTGATTGTCAGCTTGATTCGACTCCGTTCTAGTATTGTTTTAATGACTACAGTTTCAAAAATTTGGGAGTGTTCGGTATTCAATATTTTCATTTTGTGATATTTTACAGTTTGGTCTATTGAGCATTTTAAGCACAACATTATCGCAATAATGGGGAGTTTTGAGGATTAAATGAAACGAATGCAGCTATGCAAATAACTTTCTTGGGAAATCAAACAAGTGCATTTTGAGAATTTTAGTAATGTACAAATGCAAGCTAGTTTTTAGTCCCCTCCATTTGGAAGAGTTCCAAGCTTTTTTCCAGTTGAATAAAAGAATGGAAATATTGCTACATGTAGTATGGTTGAAAATTTTGACTAGCATCTCTGAGTTCGCTCAAAATGTTAATTTCATAAATTTGACCCAGGACTCTTGTAAGTGTGATCTAGGGGAGCACTCCGATACTTGTCCATCGGCTTATTGCCTGGAACTGCTAGTTCTTGCCGATGCTATTGTTTTGAACAATGACAACTGCCCAAAAGCACCGGTTCCGGGCTGTCAGTTGCTGGTTGAGTTTTGAAGTGGCTCCTCAAGTATTAAGGTTTTGTGCGGAATAGGCATCAGTAATTGCAGCTGTGTTTTACAATGAAAATGGTTTTTTTACAGCTATGAAGTGATGATTACCTCATTTGTGATGCTGGTAGTTTTCTCTATGGTTTTTGCAGAGTGACAATATGTGGCTATTTTTAAGGAACCCCATTGCTTCAAGACATTTCAAACTATTTTGAAATTTTAGTACCAAAATATTGCTTTTATGTCTCGCATACCGTATCCACTGGTCCATTCAACTATTCTTTGAATGTATATCGTCGAGGTGCTTCATACCAGTTTGTCAAAACTTGTTGAAGGTATTTATAAATTTAGAGGGTTTGCAAGATGGCAAATAGTTGAATTGGACAAGTGGATAGGGTAATTCATGTTGAATTTGGAATATTTGTTGAAATATGTTCCATTAGAGAGTTATAATTGAAAATGTAACCAAATTATAATTTATACAAAGTATGTTGCGGTAAAATGCAAAATTGCCTATAAAATCAATATGGTTTGACCAATTTAACTGAATGTGAAATCACTTTAGTGGTGATCTCCCATATGAGAGTGAAAATTAATTCTCCTTTAAGATGGTTGATGTTGTTTTTGTCGCAGATATGGTTGCATAATACCTTTTAAAAGATGATGTAGAGAAATTTCCACAAGAAATAAAACACCGGACTTTTTGCATTTTTAGTACTAAGTTGGTTCTGTGTATGAGAAAAAGTAGGTGCAGGTAAAACTACTTATATTTAGGATAATTATTACATAATATATCTTAATTTGACAAACAATTTAAGTATGGGAATAAATAAAATTCAATAAAACCAATCAATTTCACAAAAATGCAAAACTTATCTTAAATATTTTCTTTTTATAAAAAATAATTTGTGATCATTATCTAGACCGTGTTTATTGTACATCGCAAGAAATTTGCAACAGTCCAATTTGAAATGATAGCTTTCATTTGAAGAATATTTCACCGGTTGTATTCTTGTGTAATGAACCAGCCAAGAAGTCAAATAACTTGTACTTTTTGTGACAAACTTTCGGGGAAGGTCAGGAGTGGGAGTTTGTGTACAACAATAGACTTATCACAGATTTGTTGTTCAAAGTTTGTATGTCAATTTTCATTCATTTTACAGATTTTTAAATGTGTTTGTTTGGGATCTGTAAACGGATGTGAGATATGAATAAAATTGATGAAGGAATGCATTTTAAAAGATATGTCCATGTTGTATTTGATAAATTATTAGGAAATTCAGTGTACGACTCTTTAAGTATTTTTTAAGATACATAATATTGCAATGGCTTTGATTTTGAGAGGATCTATGTTTCGAATGATTTGAACAAATTTTGACTTCAGTCTTAAGTGTGAAAACATTTTGCAGGTATGAATGTTACACGACAGGTAGTTGATTGTCAGCTTGATTCGACTCCGTTCTAGTATTGTTTTAATGACTACAGTTTCAAAAATTTGGGAGTGTTCGGTATTCAATATTTTCATTTTGTGATATTTTACAGTTTGGTCTATTGAGCATTTTAAGCACAAAATAATCGCAATAATGGGGAGTTTTAGGATTAAATGAATCGAATGCAGCTATGCAAATAACTTTCTTGGGAAATCAAACAAGTGCATTTTGAGAATTTTAGTAATGCACAAATGCAAGCAAGTTGACTATTCCTTTAGAGCTCCCTGCATTTGGAAGAGTTCCAAGCTTTTTTCCAGTTGAAAAAAAGAATGGAAATGTTGCTAGTATGGTTGAAAATTTTGACTAGCATCTCTGAATTCGCTCTTTAAAATTAATTTCATAAACTTGGCCGAGGACTCTTTTAAATGTGATCTAGGGGAACACTTCAATACTTGTCTAGCGGCTTATCGCCCAGAACTGCTAGTTCTAGGCAATTGCTATTGTTTTGAATAATGACAAACGCCCAAAAGCACCGGTTCTAGGCTGTCAGTTGCTGGTTGAGTTTTGAAGTGGCTCCTCAAGTATTAAGGTTTGGTGCGGAATAGGCATCAGTAATTGCAGCTGTGTTTTACAATGAAAATAGTTTTTTTACAGCTATGAAGTGATGATTACCTCATTTGTGATGCTGGTAGTTTTCTCTATGGTTTTTGCAGAATGACAATATGTGGCTATTTTTAAGGAACCCCATTGCTTGAAGGCATTTCAAACTATTTTGAAATTTTAGTACCAAAATATTGCTTTTATGTCTCGCATACCGTATCCACTGGTCCATTCAACTATTCTTTGAATGTATATCGTCGAGGTGCTTCATACCAGTTTGTCAAAACTTGTTGAGGGTATTTATAAATTTAGAGGGTTTGCAAGATGGCAAATAGTTGAATTGGACAAGTGGATAGGGTAATTCATGTAGAATTTGGAATATTTGTTGAAATATGTTCCATTAGAGAGTTATAATTGAAAATGTAACCAAATTTTAATTTACACAAAAGTATATGCCTATAAAATCAATATGGTTTGACCAATTTAACTGAATGTGGAATCACTTTAGTGGTGATCTCCCATATGAGAGTGAAAATTAATTCTCCTTTAAGATGGTTGATGTTGTTTTTGTAGCAGATATGGTTGCATAATACCTTTTAAAAGATGATGTAGAGAAATTTCCACAAGAAATAAAACACCGGATTTTTGCAGTTCTAGTACTAAGTTGGTTCTGTGTATGAGAAAAAGTAGGTGCAGGTAAAACTACTTAAATTTAGGATAATTATTACATAATATATCTTAATTTGACAAAAATTTTAAGTATGGGAATAAATAAAATTCAATAAAACCAATCAATTTCACAAAAAATGCAAAACTTATCTTAAATATTTCCTTTTTATAAAAATAATTTGTGATCATTATCTAGACCGTGTTTATTGTACATCGCAAGTAATTTGCAACAGTCCAATTGGGAATGATATCTTTCATTTGAAGAATATTTCACCTGTTGTATTCTTGTGTAATGAACCAGCCAAGAAGTCAAATAACTTGTACTTTTTTGTGACAAACTTTCGGGGAAGGTCAGGAGTGGGAGTTTGTGTACAACAATAGACTTATCACAGATTTGTTGTTCAAAGTTTGTATGTCAATTTTCATTCATTTTACAGATTTTTAAATGTGTTTTGTTTGGGATCTGTAAACGGATGTGAGATATGAATAAAATTGATGAAGAAATGCATTTTAAAAGATATGTCCATGTTGTATTTGATAAATTATTAGGAAATTCAGTGTACGACTCTTTAAGTATTTTCTAAGATACATAATATTGCAATGGCTTTGATTTTGAGAGGATCTATGTTTCGAATGATTTGAAAAACATTTTCACCAATTGACCATCATTACAAAAAACTGCAAAACAAATTCCATGTAAATATACAAATGCATGCAAAAAAAATGCAAAAAACGACAAGGAGGATTCTGTGTGTTGTGCGCTCGTTGTCAGTACTGAGCATGTGCAGATTATACTAGATTCGGTAGCCCGACTGCAACCAGCATGCAGACAAAGTTAAATGGTACGTCATGTTTGCTTGCCCTGATTCTGTAAATGGAGGCAGTGCTTACAACATGTATCGCATAATTTAAGGCTACGTTTTTGAAGTACGGCGGGCCAGAACGACGGGTTGTGACCACCGCTTTACTGACAGTAAATGAAAGTGAACTCACAATACATTGATTGTGGACATGAGAGTTACTCAAAATGTTCCTTCCATTTCACTGATCTGTTGATATAAATTTAGCCCCCTACTTGATGTGGCAAATTTTGTGAGACACATTTCACTGCGGTAGTCAAGGGTCATCCATAATTTCATCTTCTGTTTGTTTACTTATTTGGTTCTTTGTATAATCAAACAGATTATTAAACTTATTATTTTGAGTGCCAGAGTACAGACCTTGGGATATGTCTTCTAGTAGGACCAGAGCATGCCCCTACCAAGCTCATTTTTATTTCGCAGTTGCATAGACCTGTCAACATTCTTAAATTCTGATGCGGGAGACTTCCATAAAGATTTAACATTAACGGACAACTGACATATGAGGCCAAAAAGGTACACTCGAAACTTTTTGAACAGCAAGGTCTCACTAGCTCACATACGACTCATTACGATCTCATAATTCAATTTTTGAACCAAAATTGGATACAAAATATGTTTTTTAAAACGTTTCTACAATTTTTTCTGTAATACAACAATACGCATTTCCACACATAGGAAATTTTCATGCTCTAACGGGAGAATGCGGTAGAATTTTCATCAAAAAGCGGGAGATTTGGCTTAAAATGAAAACCCGATTGGGAGGGCGGGATTACTACCTAAAATCGGGAGACTTGACAAGTATGCAGTTAATAATTTTAAGATCTATTTTTCATGACCGCTTTATGTAAGTTAAACTTGATAGAAAACCATTTTTTTATTAAATTTATTTTCACAAGGTTATCAAACTTGAATTACCCAAATCAGCCAAACTAAGCTAAAAATTGGGCAATTTCCAATCATACCAAAGACCCAGCCAACCATTGAGCTATTCTGCCAGCCAACTTGCCCAGGGCTATATTTCTGACTTTTCTCTAGCTGACTGAGTTTGAGGGGTGTGTACCTTGATTTAAAGCTCCAAGTCAGCTGTGCATTGATTCCAACTCACTCACTCTGGCTCTGACTAGCCAAGCTGACATAGCGTAGGGTTAGCCAGACTGGAGATTGATTGGCTTGGAGTTTTCTTACATCTTCTTAGATAGATTTGGAGAGGATTTGAGGAAAACTTAGCCCAGTTGGATTTCTAGACTGCCTATTTTGGCAGTTTAGTGGACTAAATTTTGTCCAGAAAGGATTATATTTGTTTCTTTTGCTGATAGACACTGACAAGTATTTCATTATCAGTATGTCATCTTCAAGAAGCATGAATGGGGGAACTACAAAAAGTAGTCGGATGCAGAAGAGGATTTTGAAGACGACTACGACGTCGTCATCGTCATCAGGATCTTCTCGTAAAGCTAATGGCAGCGTGTCGTATGCGACATCATCAGGATCTAGATCGTTACCTAGAAGCCGGGTAAGTTTGATGGCTTTGAATTATATGGATACTTTGATTTTGCTGAGCTGTCATTTCAGATTAGTTTTGAGGGTTCTAAAATTTGGTGTCGGAGTATAGGTTAGGAATTATTGGCCTTTTTGAAATATATCAAAATGTGTATTAATTTCTGTGCGTGCCTGAGGATATAGTTTATGACGTGTTGCAATTCGTTCAATAGTCAGTTTCGATGTTTAGACTCATTCATCATCGAGTTTGTTTCGAAGTATTATTCTTGTTGAAAATAATGTTTGAAAAGGCCATTCATTAGCCATCAAAACATGGGGAAATAGGTCAATTGTTGATGATAAATTTTGTTTTGTATGCTAGCTTCAAACTGTTGTTCAGGGTGTTCCAAGATGTTAACCAGAACAGTCTTGTCTCGCGCACAACACACATGACATCACATATTAGAAGTGCCGATCTTAACATTGTCGTTCCTAGAAAATTTTGCAGCAAGCAAGACAAGCCGATATATTGATTATTCCGTGTTGGTTGAGCAGTTGGAGTAATCTTTTCTTGCAACAGATCATTGCGGCAATTGCTATTACACACTACAACCATGACGGCTCATCTAATAGGACCTTTAGATTAGGCCCGTATCCATGATTTTTTCAGGGTAGTTTCCAACAGTGGACCTTTTTGAGGTAAAAATTTATGTTTTGTTTTGGTCAACCCCAAACTAATTTCAGTGGTTTTGAGAAAGTGACAAGCAAAATAACCCCCAACATTTCAACGTTTTTTTTGTAGTTTTTAACCACAAAAATAAACATTATCATGGTTTTGTGTTTTGTGTGTCCTATTTGTCGACATTTTTGGTACATTGTCATTTTTTGGGGGGAGGGGTGTGATGCCCCCACAGCACCCCCTCCCCAAATATGGGCCTACTTTAGTTCAATTACCTGCAATAAATATTCAAATGAGAGCAACAACTTTGAATCGTCCCGACATTGTCATTTGCCGTACCGTGGACAATAAAGTTTGGTAAGACATTGGCACCAATTGACAGCAGCAGACATTTGATCCTGAATGTTTTTAAGGCAATGTTAGGTCAATGAAACCTTTAACTGGACTAATGTGGATTTCAACAAGCAATCCGTTCATGAAAGGTAAAATGTATTACCTAGCTGAGTAAAAACATGTTAGATGGTCAGAAGTTTAATTCATGAACTTTGGCTGGTTTTAGGGATTAGTGCCAGGCGATATTTTAATGTAGTCGATTACTTAATACGGCTGAAATATATATGGTAGAATGTGTAATATGCCACTCATTGTCGGTAGGCAAATATACACTCACAAAAATCCCAATTTGAGAGATATAGTGTGAGAAAATAGTCAAAATACCAAGTGATACAAGATTTATATGGTTCCATTACTTGCAAACTTGATTTTCAAAAATCTGTTTGAATTTAATATTGCATAATTTTTATTAGAAGAGTCATCCTAAGTTGCAAATTTGAATTTGTCAAGCTTTTGGAATTCGAATTACAATTTTTTAAAAAAGGTATAGCCTATGTGTATGTGGGAAGGGAGGTTAGGTATAGGCCTATAATATTAAATTAACACACTTGAAAAAAAAAATTATGTGTGTGTAGGCCAACGTGGGAGCATGGAAAAAATCTTATCTCTTTTTTCCATGGTGGGAGAGAGGGAGTGATACTGTTATGTGATATAGATAATTTTAGTTAATACATGAGAGAAATTGGTAAGTTACAAAACAAGTCATTGAATGAAAAGTATATCAGGGTTTAATTCAAGGAAAAATGTCACATTTTCCTGATTGACTGCTTTTTATGTCTCATAAGTATGCTAAATAATGCTAATTTGCATTTCACAGATTAGCAGACAAATATTTTTGATATTAGTTATGAATGAATAGAATCTTAAGATCAAACACAATGGGATTAAATGTAGAGATAGATTATCCTATAAATATACTTGTATAACAAAACTTTGCTAAGAAGTATTTGCAAAATATTTGGATACAAGAGATTTTGTGTTCTACATAGATAATGGATGCTTTTTACACCTGATTTTATATAGCTGTTTTGTGATGTAAATGTGTAGAAGGAGTTCGCTCATAAGTATTTTTCAGACATTTTAAAGGGGCATTGGACAAGTTCAGCATCATTCCCAAACGTTTCCCCAGCATTTTGAGATTTTTGCATCATTTGAAGTATTAGCAGTAATAATAACAGTATACAAAGTTTCATAGTCAAATATTTAGATATCCTTTTCTAATTATCTTTGTCGACAAAGATAAATACTGCCCTGCCCTCTATAGTTGAATTTTTAAAATTGGCCTTTTCAGGAGATCTAATGCAAACTTCAAACTTCTTTTGATTTATCTGCAATCTATGATGTGAAAGGAATGTTTTACAAATGAATCTGTGGCTCTTTCTTGATATATAGCATCAGTAAATATGCTTAAAGAATAGCCTCATACCCAAGATCAACATACAAAATAAAATTACAATTTTTGACTTTCTGAAGGTTTTGATCGAAATTTTTGCGATATTTAGTAATTAATTGTTATTTTCTAACATATGAAGTGTAAATCATCCGCAAATAAAATTTCAAAATTTTGCCCAATGCCCCTTTAGGGCACTTTTGTCATATAAAATATTTTTCTTTCTGATTATATTCCACAACCACTGTCTGATTTACATTTTTTCATTGTGATAAAAAAGCCCATAAAAAGCTATTTCATGTACTAAAGCATGCAGTTTTTTGATCAAGTTAACTGAAAATGACCATTTATCATGGCAGGTTTTGTGTGTTATTAAGAGTAATGAAAGCAACCACATGGAAGTGCGTAAACAATTCTGATAAAGAATAGTTACTGTAGCCATGTTATGTATTGCGTATTACATTTCCTTAGTAACATGTCAATTCTAGATTATTTATTTTTATTTCCATTACATTTCATTGTAAACACAATATGCTATGGTTGAACTACCAGTATGCGAACTGAAACAGGCTGTATACATGTAATTATACTAAATGAATGCATATCTTAAATAGTGATTGTTATCGTTTCAAAATAAATGCTCCTGATTTTGAAATCAGTATGGTGACTGTTGTCTTATTTTGTTTAGACTGAAATTGAGATAAGTTTAAATAAATCAGGTACACAACTTTAGATATAAAATTGTATCGTGTCATGTTTGGAGATGGTACAAAACTAAGACAGGTTTACAAATGGTGTAAACTTTACATACATTGTAGGTGCAAACTTGAAAAGCAGTACATTTGTTTAAAAAGAAGCAACATTGAACCTTTCATGAAAACAGAATTGTAAACTCTGAACCATTTGAATCTGACCATCAAAGGCACATTCAAATATAGGCTACAGCATAAAATAAGTGCATGATGTTCCAGGTACTTGGTAAAGGGGCGGGACCTTGATAGTTCCCAACATATGCAATTTATGCAGATAAAATGGCGCAATTTCATAGTTTATATATTTGCAATGAGATTCCAGTTTCGGAAATATTTGTCTTAAAAGGCTAAATAAAAATGCCTTTAAAACTGCTTGCTAAATTATCAAAACAAAGTTTCACTTGTATTAAAATTTACTAAATAAGCTTTCAAAAGATATCTGACATGTCCACAGTAACTAAAGCTTAACTGGGATTGTTATTTTTTTCTACATTATTAACAATGACCCTGTATATGACATGGTATAGTTACCATGTGTATCGTACTGTGGTAGACCATAACGACTTTCATTTACCTGATTTTAAAGAGACACATAGATCTTTTCAAGAAAATAAGGTATTTTTGCGTAGGTCATTACCTTCAGAGTTATTGGACCGTTTGTGATAGCTCCATGAAGGAGATAAGAATTTCAAAATTGTGTTGAATTTGTGGGATGAAATTGGCAGTGATTATCGGGTATTATGCCAATTGAGGTAGCTTAATAGGACATTCCTGTGTGGGCGTGGGAAAGCCAGTGAATTTGAACTTGAGTAGAACTAATAGGCCTAAAATTGTTGATCATTCATCTCATTATTAATAGGCTTGTTCGTTCTGGATAGTGTTTGTGCACTTGATTTATTCAGTTAGTATTATGTTACATTATTACATTCACATGACAAAGCAAGCGGCACCAAGACTGGTAAAAAGCAGTGATTCAATTTGTCAAATTTCATCAAAATAACTATCTTTCGCAATTATTTTGACATTTTGAAATTTCAAATACAATCTTCGTAACAATTTCTACATGTGTCAGTTTGACAATTTCCACACATTTTAGGCTCCTATAGGTTTACGTTTATTTGTTAGCTCCTTTTCTGATTCAAAAAGTTAACTTAAGATACAAAATGTTGCATTGCACTAGTCCAGTATTGAAATAATTTTGGCTTTCCTTTTAAACTATTGAATAAATCAATAGTAGCCTTATTATATTATTAATATACGTGACTGCATCTTCATTTGTCTTGAACGAGATATGATTTTTGTAAATTATCTTGGACATTTTCTGCCATTTATATACCCGGCAGCAAATTATCATGAATTTCAAATCCATAATTTCAAAAAATGCTTTAAAATTTCTTGAAAGTAGAAGGTTGTTATTTTGAATATTACTTTTTGAAGTATCTGTACTCTATGGATGCATTAATTGTTGTCAATTCTTGGGCAAAATTCATAGTGTCAATCCGTAGGGAATGAACTTGTATGTTACACTTTTTGCTATCTGAGCACTGATTTTCTTGATATATCTGAATATGATGAATAGAACAAGTAATGCTTACTGAATAGATTCTTCGTTAGCAATCTATGGCCATTTTTTGACAAATTATTTCCACTTTTTTGACTCCTTTGAAATATACAATGGACAAATACAGTGTGCAAGTTGTAAAAATAATTTGACTTTGTGACTTCGCTTGTACAATAGAATACTTGTAGATCAACTTGAAATTGATATGATTTATTGTACTGTTACAATGATATTGTAGGTATTTTGTCGCCTTTAAAATAACAAAATACAATTGAATAATTTGATATGATAAAGATTTGGAAGATTTTTGAATGGTATAAACATACCATGTACAAATCCAAATGGAAAATTAACAAATTTTGTACCTGAGTGGACCACATTTTGACCTGTTCAATAGTATTTGTTGTGTAGAAATTCCATAGTGATTAGTACATTTTTCAACAAAAACGATTTATTTTATATATTTGAAATATTTGTGTCAGTCATAAGACGTGGTAGGAACAATAAGGCCAAAAAAATTGTCTCAGAAACCATTTGCAAAAACGCTATGCGATATGCGATTTTTTCTTTTTTTTAAAGGAAAATAGCTATGCGGTATGCAGGATTTTTTTTTTTAATTTGCAATGATTCAGTAGATTTATTTTGCATATTGTCTCCGTTTTTCGCCGTGTTTTCATGAGATCGCCATTTTGTAATGACCTTCACAGCATGCAAAGTGTGTATACATGGTTCGCTGGTACTCAAAACACCGGGTACCAATTTCATTAAAACGAAGCTGCCACGAATCATTTACCTTCGGTCGCCATAGCTATAAAGAAACTTGGACTGCGGTCGATCGCTGGATTACTATCGACAAAAAAAAGAAAGAAAGGGCCAGCGCGTAGCTCTACGCGCTAAAATCACTTTCACATAGCAATGCGCGCGGGTTTCTGAGACAAATCATTTTTTTCCTGGGCCTGATGCAGATTTAATTGGTAAATGATAGCAATAATACAGATGAATTAAAGTGCAATATACTCCTCTTGACTTTGAACTGGGAACCACACATAAGTCTGTCACCTTGAAACAAAAGGTCCCTATCTTTTTGGCACGATTTTTTTATTATAGTAAATAGTACCTGGGCATTCGTGAAAGCTTTTTGGTAGAAGATACATTTTAAACCCAAATCCCTTTTTCGAGCGTGCCCCCATTTGTCTTGTCATAATAGTCTTTGTCAGAGAATTGTTGTCCCCACCGAACGAGTTTGGGATGCTCGTTCGGGATGAGGACTATAAAATGGGCTTTGTCCATGTGTCTGTGTGTCCGTGATGAAAATGTTAACCTAAATGTTAACCCAAATGTTAACCTACGTTTTCTCAGGGACCGAGGGTTGCAGGTTCCTGAAACTTGGTGGGTGGGTGCCCCTTGACCGTCCAAATACCAAGTTTGAATTGGTTAGTGGATCAAAGGTCATCGAGGATCATCAGGGGTCATTAAAGTTCAAAGGAGGTCAAATGGGGTAAACCTTGGTGTACGGACATGAAACTTGGAAGGCGGGGTCGATTGTTGATGCCAAAAACTTTTGAGATCACTTCAAGATCATCAGGGATCATTCAAGGTCACAGGAGTTCAGCTCAATGTGCATATACTGATCTCCACATTCGGCGGGGACATATTTTACGCATCGTGTAAACCCAAGTTCTACTTGTTTTTTTTTAATTTTTGCATTGTATTTGTGTAGCTTTTTGTAAAGGTGTGGGCTACTTTCAGGCCTTATCAGCTCTCCAGCTCATACCTCCAGTCATTCTGTATCTTGCTGTTAATATATTGATATGCTTATCTATATTTTGTTATGTGAATTTTGATGGAAAATAAACTTTGAACTTTGTTGAATAATTTCATAAATATGAATAGTCATCAAATTTAGGTGTTAATTAATTTCCAATATAATAGATATTGCAAAATTACATTACTCAATTGATAATGAAATTCAAGATTAATACAAATCAGATTTTGGACTTTGCTAATCAGCTTTGTGATTTTGAATTTCTAATGGGCAGATTTGTCAGGATGTTGATTTTAGTATTGATTTATTGTGTATAAATGAATAAATAAAGTTATCCAAACTATAGGGTGAATAAATAAAATAAAAATGTCGCTGCTTATATAGCGCTTTTTCCATAATTGATCAAAGCGCTTTACATTTATTCCATTACCACTAGAATACAGCCAGCTGCCTATTCAAGTGCTCAATGTCAGTATTCCTAGTAACTCCCATATAACGCTTGGGTCGACGAGGCAAGTGTGATAAAGTGATTTGCCCAGGCTCACAACACGTTGGCACCAACGGGGCTCGAACTCACAACCTCACGTTTATGAGTCCTGCCAATTTCCGCTAGACCACACGTGCCCACATAACATAGTCGGCCTCCAAACAAAATTTTCGCAACTGAACATTTGGTCGTGACGTCACCAAATATTTGAATCGAATTTAAAGTATAAACCGGTAACAAACATTTGAGGCAATGTATATGGCAATTCAACACATGTGCAATTTAGCACGAAATTTATTTTGGTCTCAACTTGGTGTTGGAAGTTATTTTATTTGCAGTCAATCGTCATTTTGACGTCACGACCAAATGTTTGGTAGTGAAAATTTTGTTTGAAGACTATGTTTTGGCCCTAACTTTAATTGGCATTAATGTAATTATTTTTATCAGAATGTTTAACATTGTACTATCAGACAGGAGAGATCAAAAAGTTTATACAGAAATTGTTCTTTTCTTTTGTACTTGTGCTTGGCCTAAGGGGTTCCTTCAGAAATGTCAAAGATTTGTGAGATTTTGTACTTGATAATGTATAATTTGAAGTGAAAGGTTGTGTTCTTAGAGCATTATTCAATGTCATTAGCCTGTTGAACACTTCTTATGTGCTATCAGATAGGTATCTTGGGTAAGGGGCATTTGTTGAGCAAATTGAAATTTGCTTTGTGTAATTTTACAATTACAATAATTGGCTTCAAGGGACATTTGTAAGTGTTTTTTCCCTTCAGATTTTCAGTCTGATAATGTCATTTGAATGACAGGTTGTACATGCAGATAATAGGTATCATTGGAGTTTGAAGACATGGAGAAATTGAAAATGCTGTTACCAAGTACAACTTATGTCAAGTTGCATTTATTTAAAGGAGCTTAGTCCGATTTTTGCAAATTTAGTTTTCAATGCCATATGAAAGATGACCACTAAAGAGGTCTAAGTTTCAAATTCAGCTAAATCGGTCAAACCGTTTTGATTTTATGTGCAAATTTGTATTTTGGAGCCGCCTATATATACTGTATAAAATTAATTATGGTTACCAAGACACAAAAAGTTTGAAAAAAAGTTGTAGCAATCGGACCATGGCATGCTCCTTTAAGTTGGTAGTCTTCTACCAATCAAAAGAGAATTTGAGTAAAATTTGATTTGCATATAGACAGGGAGATAATTTATCTTAGAAATGAAGAGGAGATTCACTGAAGTATATTTCAAGTAAAATAAAGTATAACTTTGAATTTATTCACAAAATGTAGCATAAATTCCCTGCAATATGCCACAGAGAGTATTGAGGGCAAGTTCAACTGTGAACGTTTTCTGTTTTTGTTACATTTATGTCATAGAACCAGTTACATTGTCCTTATAAATCTATCAACCTGTTTTCTTAAAGAAAGATCAAGAAAAATAGATGTGCTATTCTTGTATTTGGATTTAAAGTGAAAAAGGAACAATCTCAGTTAAGTTTAAGCAGGGATTTAAACAGTTTTGAGGCTATTTTTCTTGTACTTTATAAAGCGAGATTAACTTTAAGTGAAAATATATTTAATGTCTTGAGATTTTTAGGACAATTTCCATTGTACATTGTCAAGTTATTTCAACTTGAACCCTGACATGTAAAGACATAGTGGTACTATACCAGTCAACATGTTAACAATACCATTAGTCACCAAGAAATCTCTAAAGATTTTAAGTTTGCTATTTAAGTTTGCAATTATTTAAACTGTAGATTTGGAAGCCTTTTGCATATTGTGGCTTTCTTTTAACAAACTGGGATCTTGCTGGTCTTTTGAGGCTCTGTGTTTAACTTTGGAAGCTAGATGAAAACAGCCTTAGTGCAGGTATTGTAAAGACTGTTATGTAGACAGACATGAAGTCACGTCAGCACTCTATGACCTGCTTAAAATTTGAATCCATGGAACAGCAGTTCATTTGAATATGTAGGTTAACCCTAACCCAACTGATACCCTGGTCACATAACCAGGTAGAATTCAGCGGACACCGGTGTAATATTCAATATTAGTTTTAGTGCACAAAAATTATAAAATTAAATTTGAGATGCGTCTAAGTAAGATTTCCTGTAGTCCAAGATGTAATAACTGTTCCGAGGATGGAAAAGAAAATATACATTCATCCATTTAAGGTGTTTGGTCCACGCGCCGTCCACGCAAACCAGTACGCGCTAGTTTCCGAGTTGGTAAGTGATGCAATACGCATGCGCATATACTCTGAGTAGTGTTTTGAAGCTAAAAATTGCCATATTTCAATATTTTTCTGGAAAATTAAGTCCGTGACCCCCAATTTTTATACTTGTGTGCAACTTTTGTGAAAAAATTAACAAAAATGCTCGGGCAGATTTTTTGAATCAACACTAAATAATTTCACTTTTGCCACATTTCCCATAGACCCCTGTACTAATTTGTCCCCCAAAACCTCCAAAAATGGTGTTTTTAAACAGACTCTCATGCAAAAACGAGTCCTGTGACCCCCAATTTTTATTTTAAAAATCGGTTCTACATCGATAAAATATCAGTCATGCCGATTTTTACTAAAATTGCTCGGGCGGATCTCTCATGGACCAAACACCTTAATTAAAATCGGATCAAATTTTGATTTTCACAGAGTATAATTAGCACCCAGAGTTGATTATGCAAAAATAGAAAAAATCATGAAAAACAGAGGGCTCTTTATTTCATTCAATTGCAGGATATAGTGCTGATAAGTTAACATTTCTTTTTGTGAATGAAATGGTTAAGCTTACATACAAATCAATGCATGAATGTTGAATTTTGATTGCTCAATACGATATGCGCCAATTTATGGGTGTTACATCTGCATCCTGAGTGTGGGCCATCTAAAATAGAAGTATTCAGAACCTCGCACTTTAGTGTTTCTTGCTTCAAGTTCTAAGCTGTATGGATCCTAGAGAACATATGAGATATTTAATTCTATGTCAAGACTTATGATTTGCAAGCAATGACAAACTTTTGAACTTTCTTTAAGTCAACTTGTCCACTAATTGACACTATTGTCATAAAGTCTTGACACTGTTGTCATATATTCTTGTTATGCCAGTGTTGTATTATTGTTCATCATATTTTTCATTGGCCAAATTATGCCCTATCAGAACACCAATCTTAATGATAAGTAAAAAGTCATACGCCTTAGGCAAGCATTATGAAATTAACTAAATTCAAACCACACGGTATTCACTGAAAGTACAAGTGCTACATTTGAACTATTTGAATAAATCAAAAATACATAAAAGGTGAATTTATTAGCATGATTTTACTTGAACTTCTGGTCAACATGTAAACGTTCAACTTATATGCAGAAAATGACTGTAAGGCTGCAATCACATAGAACTATACGGTATTCATTATGCGCTATTCGATGGCTATATTTTATATAGGCACGGCGAGCTATATGGTTTTTTTTGAATAGTGTCCTCTTATGTGACCCGGTAGCATCAAATTCACGTGTTCGATTGACTCTATATGTGTGCCCAAGTAAAATCGTGCACCGTATACCCGAATAGTATAGTTCTATGTGATCGCAACCTAAGAGGGTGGACTTAAAAAAAGGACATACAGGTATGCATGGGATGTAAAACTCCCTTAAGAATTTAAACCATCTTGTACATCATTTAGATGTATATGCAGAAATAACATGTGAGGGGGTTGATTTTGGAAAGAGGGGACATTGGTATACTTGTACAATAAACTATCTGGCATGTTATTGAGACTTCTAAAATTACAAATTTGATAAACGCTCCATTTGCTTTGGACCCTCCTTCACTCTCTCATGTATATCGAAAAAAAGAAAATATTGTTCTGCGAGTATTCAAATGGTAGTGGTATATCGCTACATAATCGGCTCTGTACTTGAAATACAGCTTTTTGCAAATGAGCAGATTGAAAATCATATGCATTATTGTTATCATTTTTTAATCATTTGAGTTATTCTCAGGTTTTGAGTTTATTTTTTAACCTTAGTTAGCCTAGAAATTGAAATATCAAGGTTAATGTGAGAAAGTTGTCATCCGTCTCATCGGGTATTTCTGGCTAATCAGGCCAAGTTTATTCAAGTTTGTGTTCCTTTGATAAGAAGGTGGGTTAATTTTACGAAGTAGACAAGTTCAGTCTTACAATTGTAAAATTGTCAAACTCACCTTGACACAACAAACAAATGTCTTTAAAAGATTTTTTTTAAACAAGTTATAAAGGTACAGGCTGGTCAGTGTGCAAACAAAGTTTACGTACAGATTTTAGGAGCAAATTTTAAGTCTCATTTGTGTTTGTATACTATTTCATGTTTTGAACTTCATCAAAATTGTGCACTTAAGAATACTTTTGGATCACGTTCTGCTACATATTTAATTAGGTCCTATTCTGACGACAAACCTTTTATTAATTTATTTGTTTATTAGTGCATCATCCTCGCCTCACCCATAAAATGGCTTAGCCACATCCATATAAGCACTATCAATTCAGGTTTTTCAGGTTTTTTTCTATTGTTGGGGTGGATTTCTCTGAGTTGATTGTCTTTTTTCAAAGACATTTCTTGTGAACAATATATTGGTAGTGAATAGTTGATTCACCCCTCCTACACACATAATAGACTTGTCCCACCCAATTTATTGTGATTGGTTGAAAGTTCTTTGGAGATAAGGATAGTATGTGGGTGTTGCCAGCTTATTTTGAATTGTTATGGAAGGTGATGTTGATTGATATAATGTATGTCAGTATGTTGTATGTTGGATGAATGATATGGATATTTGATACAACTTGATGTGATGAATAGAGCTTCAATGGTCAATATTTTATTGAATTTTTTGGCAGAAATCTGAAATTATTGCAAGTTGAATAATTTTACTGAAAATGAGAAATGATTTGTTGCAAAAAAGCAGGGGGAAAAAATCTCATCCCATTTTCTTATATTTTTAACTGATCAATTTGTTTGAATATAATATTTCATCTAGCATCTGATTTTATTATTACTGAAAATGTCTGTATAAATTGTCATGGTGTCATTAGTATGAATGTTATGTCTTTAAATTACATCACATTGTTCAAACAACACTTTAAGCCTTGGTTTTCTGAATTGGCAAGCACGACAAGCCTATATCGCAACAACACATTGTTTTGAGTTGAAATATACATTTTTTGCGACAGACCATCGCAGGAATATGCAAATGTGTCGTGCTACATTACAAAAACTCAAAATTGCAAATGCTTGGTCGTCTGTCGCGACACCTACTTTGAAACCAACTTGACAGAATCTAAAGAAGATTTGTCCTTGAAGAGGAGGATGTCACAACATCTTTGTTTGATGGAGTAGACATCTTAGATAGATGTAGGCCTGTGTTTAATAATGGCTGTCAGTATATCTGGAAAGGTTCTGGCAACTTATGAAAATGTAGTTTTCAGCCCGGTTTTCAGCAATTCTAACAAATTATCTTGTTCTTTTGCCAAGTTTATTTCTTTTCTTTCCTGTGTGTTTCTTACACACTAATCCTAGTTGTATACCATGATGAATTCATGTTCACAATGGTCCATTGAGTACATGACTTAATGTCAATGTCAACGAGTACTTAGTGATGTGGCAATAAGAGGGATTTTCATGTAGCTATAGTCAGTTCTTTCGGTTTTTAACATTATGCTTCATGGTGGAATAACAAATCCCTTTCGAACCTCAGAGAGAAGATTGAAGACCTACTTTGTTACAAAAATGTTATACATAAAAAGCATTAGATGCTTTTTAAGGTCCCTGTACATTCAACTAAAGAGAGTTTTCACCACACAAGGTAGAAACCATTGTACGCTTTCATCAAGCTCATTCTACCTTCACCAATAGAAAACTGGTGACCTCTTGAAAAAATAATTGGTAAAATAAACTTTTAAGTTTATTTTACCAATGCTTTTTTCGAGAGGTCACCAAAATCTTAAAATCTCAAAAGATTTGAAATCATTTTAAATCTGCAGATCTGCATCAATTAAATGATGAATGGATCATAAACAAGCTTTTTCTTAAGCAGAGCCAGAAGTCTGGGAAAAAACGGTTCCTGGTCCTCAAAATTCCCAGGGACCAAGAGCTGTTTTCTTCTTCTTTTTTTTGAACCAAGAGCATTTGCAAAATTGCACGTAATATATCGGTACATTTTGATTTGAAAATCCATAATTCATCAATAAAAAAACCCAACTTGTTTGATTTTCTTCTGATGAACATGTATTATTTTTCAAAAAAATCTGTTTCCAATCATTTCTTCATAAATTTTGACTCATACTAGAGATAAAAAAATTGTACACAGCAAGACCCGGGCACTGCAGTAGGGAAAATACTGTCGCTTGGGTCTCATTTTTTCTGTCCCACCAGGCACATAAAGTCAGGAATCATTGGGTAAAAATCTCTGTCGCCCGCTTAAGAAAAAGCTTGATCATAAATGTTAAAATTCCAAATGTCCACACACCAAATGAAGTGAGCTTTGGGGTTCGATGAGGGTTGAGGCAGTAATTTTATTCCCAAATAGTTATTTACTTGAAATGTAAAACTGCATATACCCGAAATGGAAACCTATTTCAATGTGTGAGACATGCAATTCAATACCAACATTGTAAACTAAAAGTGAGATTTACCTCTTGTTAAAGAGTATGAACATGATTGTTTGAGAATCTGATGCTATGTTGGTGGAAAACTCGAGTGAAACATTACCTAAGATTATTTCAGCTTCATGGTCTATGTTTATATGGACTAAATTAGACTTAAATTTAGTCTGCCAGACTTGAACGTTCAAGTTATTTTGTTTTATTTTGAGGAAAGAACTGTTATCCCTTTTCAAATAATCTGTAACATCAAATTGTTTTAAGAAATCAATGGTCCTTCAGTCTTCATGCTATAAGCACGGAGCAAGTTTGTCAATGATTTTTAAAACATTTAAAACTATTTTTCTTCTCTTTTCTTTCTTTTTTATCTTTTTTATGGTCAAAATCCCCGAATGGGCCTTCCCCCCAGACTGAATCACCACACCGCCTCCACCCTCCCCCATTTGGGCACCCCACTGATTAGGTCTATAATACATATCCTATGCAGCAAAATGTAATATTTAAAAAGGGATCTCTATGTGATTTTGTGAGTGCGTTGTACTGGGATTTTTTTTATACTGTAGTAAAGATTACTTCATTTCAGGAAACTTTGTGATTTCATGCTTTGTAATTAATCTTAAAAGAAACAGAAATTCCGATCCCAATGTTCATACTATTTGACAATGACAGTCAATTCAATCTTATCACTTCCATCCCACTGCTTGCGTAGGCCAAATTTAATGCACACAACTACGGACACTAAATCTCTTGAAATTGTAAAGTTCAACATTTTTTTCTGAAATGGTTGATAAAATTTGACATATTCATTCAGTGTGCAACCCTGATTCTATTGTTGAGAGGAATAATGGCATATAATGGTGCATTGTAACTATTTTGGCCCACTGGAGCAAGATATAGATTGGTCGCGCGCATGCCCAGGGGGAGGGGGGCATTTGAAATCAAAGATGGATGCACCCAATGCCCCCTAAACAGGTATAGTTTTTTCGACTAAAAGATACCTTTAACTAGTATTTGACCATTTGAAAAAAGGAACCTTTTATGTGTTTTAGGGGGAATCTACGCGGAGCGCAGATGCATGCGCATCTACGAGATCCAGATCTGAGATCTGCATCTCCGTAGACCACTTACACATACGCATGCATGCAGAGTACTGTACAGCAGATCCGGATCTGTCGCCCGTGTAGCCACAGTCTACTGCAGAGCAGCTTACGGAGATGCGCATTCATCTGGATTTGCACTCTTGTGTAGATAGCCCCTTTGTTCAGGCATCACATCCACCTTTGAACACAAGTGACCCCCTCCCACGGGTTGGTAGAATGATACAAGGACTGATATTTTTTGTGGGAATCTTGAATGCAACTAGACAATATACTTTGTTACTTATATGATAAATGTACTCCAGAATTTGTCATTTCTTATTTCTACTCAAAAAATTGTGCCTTGTTTTGTTGGCAAAGTAAGTGTTTCTTGAATAAGAATGTTGACAAATTGCGCACCAAATTGATGTCTTTATCAGTTTTTGTTGACATGTTTGTAAACATTTCACATCCTATATATTCTGAATAATGTATCAGAAAATTCTTAAAATTTGATTTATTGACCCTGTCTATATGCTTAATTAATGACTTTTTTCTGTCATGACCAGATTTGAAAAGTTCCGATAGAAAATAGAAGGCAAAACCAGTAAAACAAGGAAATAAAATTTGATAAAATAGGAATAAATTGTGGCAAAATTTATTCAAAATCCACAGTTGATGTGAAATTGGTGTGGGAATTGGACATTTCTTGAGTCTTTGATAAGTTCTCAAGTATTTGATAAGGAGAGGGCTAAGTATTGAAACCTTGGGTAGATCAGTATTATTTTGGTAAACAGCAGTTTAAAAGATGATTATCTAATATATATGTTTCTACCTTATTGCTTCTTGAAGAGGTCATTTGTTATTCTTTTGAGTAAATGAGAAGATTTAAAAAGGATGTCAAATGAAAAGTGCCTGATACGTAACAAAACATCATATGTAATAGCAAAGCAAAATAGTCCTCGTTCAGTTGCTCGTTTCCCGATCGAATATTTACCTATCGAAATCACTGTAGACAGGGGATTTCTCCTCATGTCTGACTCGTGTCTATGATTTTTAAAACTTTTTGGTGTAGCAAATTAGCAATAGATAATCATTATCCCAGAAAGGGATACTCAAACTTTTTTGATAGGTATGTGCTGTCCAAGTTTTTGAACTTAAGGTCTTATATTAAACTGATTTTTGGTCAAAAGCAGGGTCTAGGGAACTGATTTCCAACTTGTGTTCTTATTAACTGCTTTTTTCCATAAAGAATATTGACTAGGCCTATTATAGCTGAAAATTGCCAACAACTAGGTTGAATACTATGCAAAACTCATTTGTGACCACTTTTATTTTAAATTGGGGTCTTTAGAACCAAAGTCATTTTTAAATGGGCATCTCGGGAGGGGAAGAGGAGGCTTGGAAAGGGGATCCTATGGGGTTAATGCGGGGAGGGGGAGCATTATTTCTTATCCAACCCTGGTTCATTTAAAAATAATCTCTCAAATTTAGGTGTCATAAGGAGGTGAATTTCAACCAGGAATAATAATTCATCAGTGTTTGTCCCAGAAGATACTACCAACAAAGCCAAAAAATGTAAGGTGCTGTAACGGCACAGTTGCGCATTATTGATCAACGTGCGTAATGCTTGTGTCAACCTTTCAATATACGTGCCTGAAAATTTACTCAGGAATAATAATATAAGTTTGAATGAATCTCAAATGAGTACATACGAAGTGTTCCACCTCTGAACTAATGTCTGAACCTAGATTTATTTTCATTGAAGTTCATTCTGGAACAGAAAAATGAAAATAAAGAATTTCCAACAATACATCTTTGTTTGCTAAGCCTGCCTATTGTTGTCATAATCTTAATGTCAAAAACACAAGATTTGTCAAAATTTGTGTTCAACTGCGTTTGAATGGAAAATATATTTTTCTTGGCAAGTGTCACGTATGTATAATCAAATTGGTAAAGAATTCATATGATGAATACTGAATCTTGTGGATTTTTTTGATTTAAAAATGGGACTTAAAATCTGGAATCTTGGTTCGTGCAGTGCAGCACAACTGAGCTTGCTTTCAAAAGGCAACGATTAGGCCAAAAAAAAGTTGTTTGGTTGACCTCCACCGCCCACCCCTATTTTACGAAACTGGACAAAAGTTTTTACTGTACAAAAATATGCCACACCTCATTTTCAGATTTACAAAAACATTTTTTTTTATTTGAGAATTTTGATCCTTTGAAAATAATTTTTATGTTGTTGTTTTCATTTTGTTTACATTTTTAAACTTGTATAAAGAGAATTTTTGGTACAGTAGACTTATTTGCATCTTTATAGAGGCCATAATTTGGTGTAGCTTTGACTTACATTTGAAAAAAAATCTATTAAAAAAAATCCGCCTGCCCGCACTAACTAAAAAAAAGTTGTGGAGGACAACCAAACAATTTTTTTTTTTTTTGCCTTACTTTTGTAATAGTGTTAACGTCTTTTTGAACTAAATTAATTGGATTGAATTGGACGTTGTTTTTGTCGCCGCCACACCCCCACCACCTCTATTTTCATCTTCATCTTCATCTTCATCATTTATCAATCTTCATTGTCGTTGTCGTCGTCATCTTCTTCTTCGTTATTTTCTGGATGGGAGATGGCGAGATCCAGTGGCTTTAAGATTTTAATTTAAATATTGCATTATTATTATAAATACCAAAAGGTACTTTTATGCATTTTTATTTCAACTTCAGAAATATTTATGTTTGCAAGAAATAATGGCCAATGAACCCACAAATTCTAGAATTTGCGTGATATAATAAAAATACTTCATTAAAATAACCTGACTCATTGGTCAACAAATCAGAAATTTATTGATCTTTATCGCCATGCCGGTATCAACTAAAATTTGGACTTTTTTGTTTAGTTTCAAAGGAATCACTTTGCTGACTGAACTTGGAATTGTTCAAAGTGCCGACCTTTCAGACCAAAGTGGCGATATGAAGAATTACTAAGTACAAAGTCAAAATCATAATGAAAGTTCAAGCATAAACTGAATAATTTCGGATCAGTGATGCAAGATGCTCATATAATAATTGTGTCCAATTAATCTCTATTATAAATTTTCCAAAAAATTATTTAAAAAGTTACCAAAGCTAGATGCATCTGTAGGTCTAAAGGGCCCATTCAGAGTTCATTACTGTATAGAATATTTGATGCTACATTTATATCTATGTTAAAATTAGTGGTGTACTTCCGGAGTGTGCTTTTGGATAGAACAGAGATTTGATGATGCAAAATTGATATCGTATATACCTTCCCATAGAGTATGTTTTATCATGAAATAGTCGTTTTTACATCAGTATCTGATTTAATGACGAATAGGTTTTGCACAAAACATGTATAGAATATTCTATACAAAGGAAAACTGTAAACCAAGTCTTAGTTTGAATTTAAGGTTTGAGTTGAACTGGACAAAATAATACTTGAAGCTCTTTAGCGGCAGTTGATGTGATGTTCCTTTCAATTACAAAACTCTTGCCGGCACTTGAAAACAAGACCTGTTCTGTTTCGCACAAGGAAATTAAAATGGGGAATTGGTGCTCGCGACCATTTTGATTTGACCGCCGTGTAAATTGTATGGGATGGTGGAAATCATCGTAAAGGGCATAATTTATTTTGCAACTCCTGCATTTTTTTGGTGATCTATCATAGGCATTTTCGCAAGTGATGTGTTTTATGAAAGAGCAAAGATGCAGTATTTAAAATGTATATTTTGGAAATGTTCAAAATCATCAGATTTAGACACACTGCCGATCTGAAGACAGCATGTTTCTTTTTTGTGCCAGCTGTATATTTGATCAATTTGACATGCTACATTTGATAACTTTTTGATTTTGATCGATTTGTCATAGCTAAATTAGATTATTTTTGAAAAGAAAACATATTAAACATTCCTCCACCTACATAAAAGATTAAGCATTTTAATTCCTAGAATTAATCTAATGTTTGATATACATTACATAATATCTGTTAAACCACAACATTAATTTTGTAAGATTATATAATAGCAGATTTGTTGATGAAGGAACACAATTTATGTTGATATATAATAATAATTAAGAAGTAATCTGTTTATCTATTTATCTTGTCAAATGATTTACTACTTTCTGTATATATCTTTGCCCAGCCCAAAATAATCTTGGTATATAAAACAAATATCGACTGTTCGTCAGGAAATAGTTTACACTATCCTTTTTGATGATCTTGAGACTATAGAATCATCTTTTAACATATGTGCAATTGGAAAATTACATTAAAGAGGCTTTAATCCTATGTGCTTTGTGTTCTTGAAAACCTGACCATGGCGCGTAAAATATAACTACCATTTTACCTTCACCGACTCCAAAAAAACCTCCCAAAACATATGATTTTGTCTTGTTATAATGACTTCTACATTGGTGACAGTGTGAAGCCAATCTATGTTAATAATATCATTAAATGGTTAATGATAGTATAATAATTAGAGAAAAACAAAGTAAGCCAACTCAATGTGGGGAGGATTTATAACAACATAAGCCTAATGTCTAGAAAAAAAAAATTGATATATAAATAACTTTGAAGGCCTAATATATGCACAAACAAAAATATAACAAACTCACCAAACAGCAATTAACAAGAAACGGATCTTGGTAAAGGTTTTATTGAACCCTTCAAATGTTTTAAAAT
>JXSR01S075220.1:113965-131372 GCA_000969725.1 Ophiothrix spiculata | reverse complement strand
AAACTCATCATCAAGGTATACATGGCAAAAGATGGAACAGTAGAATCAGGTGGTAGTTTGCCATTGCTTTCCACCCACATGGAGCCCCCAAAGGTGTTAAGACACCAATGGGAAACCCAGCCAAATTTGGGGCTGGTAAGGGTAACTTTCAGCTCCTCGGCAGTACTACTTAAAACCTGCCTCCCCTTATACTATAAACAGAATGAATATAATCTTAAATTCCTCTCATTGACAAATTATAAAGGAAAAACTCCAAATTTTCATACCCACGTTCCCAATTTACATTTGCTTTCTCCTTGTTCAAATGATAAGGGTTCATAAAAAAATCTCGCAACCAAGATTTTGTAAGATCGATCGCGAGATCTGGAATACACATTGCTCATTATAAGCTCATTTGCATAGGATCATACGACACACTGTTGTTTACAAATGGATAAACCATTTGAAAAACTCTCATGATGCTGCGTATTTTGAATAAACGTGTGCATACAGGGTTTATTTGATATACATGTAATCGTGTCATTAAATGGCCATAATGTCAAAATTTGTCATAAGGTAAAGGGCGTATTAATAATTATATTATTATTAACTTTTATTGTATATAATCTCATCTTCAAACAGCTTTTTATTTTGTGAAATTTTGACCTTTGGTTTGGAAGTTATGATAAATCCTGTGAAGCCCTTACTAATAAGAGGTGGTCCGATTTCATGATCTCAAATGTCATAATCAATATCAAAAGTAGGTTGCAATAAAGGCATTAACTGTTTTTTTTTGGTTTTTTTTGGTTTTACAATATAAAGAGGTCAAATACGAAAACCCTAGATTTTTAACCTTTTTTGTTTGTTTTAGAGCTGATGCATGCTGATTGAAATACCACAACTAAAAGTATTTTATTATTGATAATATTTTTTTCTTCAAATTGGAAGATCTTGATCCCGATGATTCAACAAAACAACAACCGAATTAGAAGAGCTTTTTGGAGAGATCTGAACATTACCTCAAGAGAAAACCCACTACCCGATATTTCACAGTCCACATTCAACAGCCTATTTTTTCTTGTTATTTTATTTCCATAGGCGTTCCTATCATAACAATTGAAAGAGGCAACAGCGTTTGTTACCAGTACGCCCGTTAACTAAATAGCGTAGTTTGTTCGCCATTCAAATTGGGTACCTCCACTCAAATAACTACAACTTTCGAATGCTTTGTCCGATTTCAACCCAAAACACTTTCTATGAAACTTAATGAAATATGACATCTCATACAGGAACAATTTTGCTTAAGAATAAAAGGAACTGTTATATGAAATTACTAATTAGATTACACTTTATTTTGACTCACCCTGTATGGTAAGAAAATAGGGAATGTTCATTTAGAATGTCATTTCTGACAAAAATCAAATGAACATGGTAAATCACGCAATTCTGTGATCCCAAACAACAGGCTTTCCCAGTTTAATCAATGCATCCCACCTCCCATTTTTTCTGTTTGTAAATATCTTATTACTAACATGATTAATGATTGGGCAATATCAAATTGGAAATACATGTACCTGCAAAATTACAGTTTCCAATTCTTAGATAACAGACAGATTGCCAGTTTTTGTCATCTAATTTCCCAATACATAAACACTAGAAAAAACTTGGTCGCGAGAATTAATTTTTTTAACGTGACCTGTAAGATAAGAATAACTTTAAACCCCTATAATTTCAAGAAAATCAGAGTAAAGAAGAAAACGGATAAATGGGTATGTAATGATTTGGAGTTCCTCCTATAAATATATCAAGATTGGACAGCTGGAAATAAAACTTTTACATTTTGTGTAAAATTCACCTAGGACCTTTTTGAAAGCATTTGAAACCTGCGAATTTCAACCCCATTCGTGATTTTAAGACTAATGGTTGATACAATCTGCTTTATAACATATAAAAACCCAGATTATTATAAAATATGAAATCCCCTTGAAATTGTAGGAGTTCAAAGTACGGTTATGCGAAGGTCTTGCTTTTGCACGTTTTATAAACATACTCATTATATTAAAAGTAACTACAACACTGAAAGTCAAAAGGGAGTCAAGTGACTCTTTAAAGGGAGTCCAACATCAATGACTGTCATGAGGAGTCACGTTGACTCTCACGAGGAGTCACATTGACTCTCATGAGGAGTCACGATGACTCTCATGAGAATCAACGTGACTCCCCATGAGAGTCATTGATGCTGGACTCTGGAAAAAGAGTCGAGCTGACTCCTAAGTAGGAGTCACAACTCTTTTTTCGGAGTCATCTAAACTCTTCAAAAGAGTTCAAGTGACTCCTTTGGAGAGTCATGATATAAGTGACTCCCCAAATGCAGTCAATACTGACATAGAGTAAACTTGCTGGACTCCCTTTTGGGAGTAACCTTGACTCCCTTTTGACTTTCAGTGAAGGTGTTAAGGAAACACATACACATGGATTAGATTTAGAAATAAAATAAGTTACTTTTAATGATAATACAACTTGTACACTTTTTGTATCCATAATTACAATTTACTACAACACTTTTTATAAGACTGTTTTATTGATTATTATTTCATAATATTTGAAGACGTTATTGCATTTTTTAAGTACATACTTTTTATTTTGTGAAATTTTGACCTTTGGTTTGGAAGTTATGACAAATCCTGTGAAGCCCTTACTATTTATTATTATATCATGATTACAGTGATTTGAGCCGTGCAATAGTTTGTACTATTGCACGGCATGAAATAAATCTGTGTGATATCATGATATAAAACAAATATTGAATGCCTATGCACGTGCAATAGTACAAAATATATCATTCGGTCAAATTTGGACTGATAAATAGCGTAGTTTGTTCGCCGTTCAAATTGGGTACCTCCAATCAAATAACTACAACTTTCGAATGCTTTGTCTGATTTCAATCCAATACACTTTCTATGAAACCTATGACATCTCATACAAGAACAATTTTGCTTAAGAATAAAAGGAACTGTTATATGAAATCACTGATTAAATTACACTTAATTTTGATTCACCCTGTATGGTAAGAATATAGGGAATGTTCATTTAGAATGTCATTTCTGACAAATATCAAACGAACATAGTAAATCGATCCCGCAATTCATTGATCCCAAACAACAGGCTTTCCCGGTTTAATCAATGCATCCCACCTCCCATTTTTTTCTCTTTGTAAATATCTTATTATTAACATGATTAATGATTGGGCAATTTCAACCTGGAAATACATGTACCTGCAAAATTTCAGTTTCCAATTCCTAGATAACAGACAAATTGCACGTTTTGGTCATCTAATTTCCCAATTCCTAAATACTTGAAAAAACTTGGTCGCGAGAATTATTTTTTTAACGTGTCCTGTAAGATAAGAATGACTTTAAACCACTATAATTTCAAGAAAATCAGAGTTAAGAAGAAAACGGATATACGGGTATGTAATGATTTGGAGTTCTTCCAATAAATTGATCAAGATTGTACTGCTGGAAATAAAACTTTTACATTTTGTGTAAAATTCACCTAGGACCTTTTTTTTAACGCTTTTGAAACCTGTGAATTTCAACGTATACCCCATTCTTGTTATAAAGAATTTTTAAGATTATGATTGATAACATATCCTAGATAACATATAAAAACCCAGATTAATGAGATATGAAATCCCCTTGAAATTGTGGTGGTTCAAAGTACGGTTTTGTGTAGGTCTTACACGTTTCATACTCATATTAAAAGTAACTACAACACTGAAAGCCAAAAGGGAGTCAAGTGACTCTTAAAAGGGAGTCCAGCATCAATGACTCATGAGGAGTCACGATGATTCTCACGAGGAGTCACGTTGACTCTCATGAGGAGTCACGATGACTATCTTGAGAGTCAACGTGACTCCCCATGAGAGTCATTGATGCTGGACTCTGGAAAAAGAGTCGAGCTGACTCCCAAGTAGGAGTCACCTCAACTCTTTTTCGGAGTCATCCAAACTCTTTAAAAGAGTTTAAGTTACTCCTTTGGAGAGTCATGATATAAGTGACTCCCCAAAAGGAGTCAATACTGACATAGAGTCAACTTGCTGGACTCCCTTTTGGGAGTAACCTTGACTCCCTTTTGACTTTCAGTGAAGGTGTAAAGGAAACACATACCCATGTATTAGATTTAGAAATAAAATAAGTTACTTTTAATGATAATACAACTTGTACACTTTTTGTATCCATAATTACAATTTACTACAACACTTTTTATAAGACTGTTTTATTGATTATTATTTCATAATATTTGAAGACGTTATTGCATTTTTTAAGTACATACACGTGGAAACAAATAACAAAATAACTGTCAGCACATTGTAAAGTCACATGCATAGGCGGACTGCAACGGTGGCGTTTTGGCGATCGCCACATGGGCCGCTTGGTTTTGGGCCGCTCAGGGGCGGTAATTACTCACAAAGAAGAAAGAGGAAAGAAAATGGAAAAAAGAAAGGGGGAAAGGAGGAGAAAGAAAAAACAAGAAAAAAAGAGAAGAGAAGCAAGTGAAGAAGACTTGAGACCGATGGGCCGGTTATTCCGTAATCAGGCTCTAAATAGACACTAAACCCGTGTTCTTTGACCCTTAAATTTGCATAAAACCCCAAATTTTCCGGGGGCTTCGCCCCATGGGCCCCGACCAGGAGCGTTGCTCCATGGACCACCACCAGGGCCCTAAGGCAGGCCCCTGGACCACATCCGTTACACGCTAGGCTCGTTTCGCTGTCATGATCGAAAATGCCGCTTTAATATTTTTTGCCAAGGCCGGTTTGAGAACCAAGTCCGCCTATGGTCACATGTACTATGTTTTAATACAGCCATTTGGGTTGAACTAGTCTTTCTTGATTTTAATTTTCCCTGTTTTATTTTTTCGTTTTTGTTATACTGCCCTCAATTTGACCTCCGTGTTTGTGTTTGCTCGCGCCTTCAGCGCTCAGTGTTAGTGAATATTAACAAATTGAGTCTTTGGCAAAGACAAGGGTTGAACCAGTGGTTTCTAGAGATTGCTCAATACGGCATGTGTTCCCCCGGACGAGATTTTCAGTCCGACAAATATGTACCACGCATACTCGTTATTTCCGACTTTCTCTGTACCCAGAATGATTAGATTTTGCAAGCCATCCCTTGGTTTTTTCCGAGTCTGCACAATTGTTCTTGACTGATTCTTAATCTTTGAGACCCATAGATTCCAGAACTGAATGATGCAAAATCCGCACCATTGAGTATTTTGAGATATCCAAGATGGCCGCCAAAATGACATCCATAACATGTTACTAGTCAAATCTCGTTCAAAACCACACCAACATGTTCCTCTCATCACAAGGAACATGAGGAAGCAGAAAAAGTATACTTTTACCTATACTTTTACGAAACAATTTTGCTTTTCATCGACCTAGCTTATTTGATTTGTACATCTGTCAATTCTCATGTTTTCTTTTTCTTCTTTTTCTGGGGGGGGGGGGGGGGGGGGTGAGCATTTTACAATTAAAAAAAAGTATTTTACAATTAAAATTGTTTTACTGACTATAGCATCGCAAAGTGTCACCATATATTGATAGGAACTTGGTAACTTGGTATCTCGAATGACCCTTCTATACTTCCGTATACTTAACAATATGTGACGTGATCAGGGGGAATGAGTCACTTGTCGGCAACCACATGTTACTGGTTTTATAATGTTAGTTACACAGTCATCATCAGCCTCTGATCAATTGTCCATTGTGTACATGTCCTTGAGTAAAAGTCAATTGAATAAATCAATAACAATCCATTAAACAGATTCAGACATAAAGATGAACATACTTCATTGTGCACATGTCATTGAGTATAAAACCCATTGAATAAATCAATACTAGCCCATTGGGCTCACCAGAACAAAATTGTATAAAACCAGTAACATGTGGTTGCCGACAAGTGACTCATTCCCCACGTTCGTGTCACATATGTGACCCATCATATCGAAAGGTACCTTAACACCGGCATAGTAAATTACGAGATATAGTCCATTGAAGCTGAGCATAGTCAAAAATTACATCCAAGGTCGAATTTCTAATTTCATCAGAAACGATACCTTTGAAGTGTACTCTTTCATATTAATCAGGCTCCAACATTCAAAGCATAAGATTAATTTGTTAAAAAAACAAGATACAAATCCTTTCTTAAACTTGATTTTCTCAGAACTCTATAGTTTTCTGAATCAGCTGGATGCCTTTTACCATTTTGGATGTACTTTGTAATCCAACATCCAATAACTAAAAGCAAGGTGTCATTTTTAAGCTTAAAATATAATCTTTCAGATGAGACCAAAAAATCAGTTTTCATTTTTGGACCCTTAAGGTACCTTTCGATATGATGGGTCACATATCCGAACACAGAAGATATTCAAATCATTGAAAACATTGAAAGGAAATTTCCAGTAAAAGCTTACACAGCATACATACTTTGACTGAAAAGATTAACATGACGTTATCTATGCCAATATGAGGCAAATGTTTTCGTTGTTGATAAAGTTAGGGCAAAAGTAAATCCACAGTCATAGACTATACAAATTGGTAACATTTACTACCAGAGATTACAATTTATAATTTTTTCAAAGAACATGAAGAAAATAATATTGCTGTCGAGAAAAGTAAAGATCATACTATTAATTAGTTTTCTACAAACGGTATGATATACAACAATTTGCATAAACTATCTTCACATAATATAATGTCTTATAATATGCTTTAATTAGAATAAATCAATTTACATAATCTTAACACTTTTCAGCCGCGCCAAAATATATTTCGTATATACAAATAGGCAAACACCGACGACATTGGCTAATATAGCCTCAATTTGCACCATTAGACTGGGTATCATTCTCAGAGACAGAAGCAGCTTGTAAGTGCGTAATGTTGACCACTCCGTTGTACTTACTCTCATTCGTCTGACCAAGTGACCCAAATCGACCTTTGCTGGCAGGGGAAGGATATGTTGTTTTCTCTTCATCCATTGGTTGGTCAGAAAACCCGTTAGAGAATAACTTCTTCAGTTTATCCGCAGCGTCACTGGCCTCATTGTCCAAGTTTTCTTCCGCTGTCTTATTGTTGTTAACGAGCTGATACGCCATCTTGTCTTCGCTAGCTTCATCATCTTCTTCCTCCGCTTCCTCGCTTACGGCAAATACATCATCGTCAACATCGCCATGATCGGCTTCCGGTGACTGCTCGTAAGCTTTGATGCTTATAGGAGATGAAATCTTAGTGATCTTAACCGCACCTTCTAATTTCCGATGGCAACCGCTGCAAAAGAACACACCCTTGGTCAGGCTCCTAGCATCTGCAGATTGTGCGCGTCGAAGAACGCTTTTCCCTTTCTGGTTTTCCTCATTTTGATGACATCGACACTTGGCACACGAATTGGTATTTCGTCTTAAATCTGTTCTGCTCAGGGGGAACATTCTTCCTGCCTTGCCCATAAACGCGAAAAACCGATCATCGTGCTGACTTGCTTTTTGATCTATTTTCAAGCCCACTTCTTCAGCCAAGTATGCGTCGATGCGAGCGTCCATTGCTCCGGTTGGCCAGGAAGCCAGGCGAGTGGGACGTATCATCTTGTTAGGACACCGTAGTACCTCCTTTGCTACTTTGCGGATATATTCCCAGTCTTGCAGCAGATCTTCTTTCGTCGTATGTAATGATGTGACGGTAAACCGAATGACGTAGATACCTTGTATAGCGGCTGGAACCATGTACAGTCTTCCTGATGCGTTCAAGCGACTTAGTAATTCTTCTGTCACTGAATTCTGACCCTGAAAGTAAAATAAAAAGGGAATAACAGTGACAATATTAATTTCTGGAAAAAGATACATTTAAGTCCTGATTTGATGTCCACTACAATAACTCCAGTGTTAAATATGACAACCTAGGTGAACACCACGGTTGTTAAATTTAACACCAATTCATACCCAAAGACTGAAAGTGTTCAGTTTTTTAGTGTTAATATGCTCGGCTATACATGGCTAATTGTTATTAAATACCGTTTCAACAACTCACTGTATCTCCTTATTCAGGAGCGTACCGTTGTTGATTCGCGATGAATCAACAGTTGATATTCAAATTAGCGCGTCACGCACTGCATGGCGTTTACGGAAGTGCGTTTACGCAGTACAAATAAGTCAGCGCACTCTTCTTCTTGCGTCGGGAACTTTAAGTACGTGCAGAGCTTGGGAACTTAGGTTAGGTGCTTAGCTTAGTTGCTTGGGAACACTAACTTGTAAATTGCGAAGGGTAAATCAACAAACATTCACAAACTAGCACTTTGCTTCAAATTCTTCAAGATATGTTATAAAGATTTTGAAAAAAAAAGAATTTTATTCATACGTTTTTAGGAAGATGTGAAAAACATTATGTCGAAAGTTGTCAACACCAAATTCAATCTGATTGGTTTTTTGTTCACACACGTCGAGATGTGCTGAGTGTCATGACGAGAAAGAGTACGTATATCATGAAATTAAGTTCCAGATAATGATTACTTATTTTATTTTGCCACTTTGGATCCATATTTACGAATCATGTTTCCAGCAACTGAAACTAATTATGTAATATACACAACTGAATCCCAATACAGAGCATTTATAACTATTTTGGATTTATAAAAAAATAAAGACGATTTTTTAAAAGTCAGCAATATGGGAACGCTAATTTTGTTCAGTTTTTTGGCAGTAACCAAAAGAGTGCTACATCAAATCGCTGATAATTGTTGATATAAATATAATCCTCTTGTCCCGGTGTAACGAAATACAGCGTCCATGTGACTGAGTGTCCTAGCTACTATTCAATTGTGTAGAACGTACTCATATATGTGCGATCAATAAATCATTGCTTGCGGCTTCCGAGTAGTTCAATTAGACCCGGACTCCTGGTTATGGGAGACACTCAGTCTCATTACACCGGGCATCTTGTTATCGACTTACTCTCAAACGGAAGACAACCAGACCCATGACTCGTTCAGCCGAAATTTCAAATGCAGGATCCTTACGAACTAGACTTTCGAAAAACTTAGCCAAATCAACACCCTGCGAAAAAGACAAACAATCTTAGAGTGAATAAAGGCAAGATAAAGTGCTGATGTAGCATGTCTAAACTAGAAAAAAGCGACCAGTGACGACGTCTGTGCATTACGGCGTGCCTGCCTATGGCAAATTATATGTTACAGAAAGACTTAATACGTCGATCCTGGGTTTACACCCGGAAGTCAATCTTGACCGAAATTTTAGCCCAAACACAGTTTTGCCCATAAAACTATTAAGCAGTGACATTAGCTCCTTCAATTCATTTATTTAAAAGCGGGCAATTTGAATTGTTGTTTGGGATGTGTGGTAGTGCACATCATTTCACGCCTGTTTGGGTGCTTCGTAATGCTTTATCAGTGCATTGTGGGATTAAATTTCGGTAAAGATTGATTTCCGGTTGGGAAACCCAGGATCGACGTATTGGAAAGGATTATACCCGGGGAGGCAGTCCCATTCTGGAGGCGACGCGTATGTAAGGGTCAAAAGACCCCCTTTTTCAGCGTCGCTGGCACCCAAAGACCCGTAATTTTTCACAATTGCAAGTGCTCTCACCCAAAGACCCCCAAAATTGTTATATTTTACTCTCACCGATTGCCAAATTGCGCCCTCCGAATGTGAAGCATCGTGTTCTCACCCAATGACCTCATTTTTTATAATAATAAAAATGATGATAATAATTCCGGCATTTATCAATGTTTATATTGCGCCTTTTCCAGTGGATACAAAACGCTAGCCATTATTATCACGCCGTAACAAGGGAATCGTCAGAACCATTTAGCCTTAAACTAGGCCAATGAGCTCTCATATTTTTGTATTTTTCTCTCATCGAATGCCAAAAATCATGCTCTCACCCAATGACGCCTCATTTTTTGAGCCTCGGTTCTCACAGAATGCCCCAGCCTGTCGGAGCGCTGGCCTTACACCCGTGTCCATTTCATATTTGACTGCCCCCGGGGGATTATAGCTTCAAACGTTCAGTATATTATTTTGAGTACATAAGCATATATTAAATTACATCTGCTAAGATAGATTACAGTCTTTTAGCATGTTTACCACACCAGGATATAAATATATCTCAAAAAATACCTTGGTTTTTTGATACTATCACTAAAATGGCAATTGTGGAGTCAAAAAAGTTAGATGTTTGCATTTTCTATATCAGACATGTGAAAAAAAGTTAATTATCTTGTTTCTGAAACTATTTTATTACAGATAAAGCAATATTCTATTCTATTCTATTCTACCTTCCGAACGTGTTTCTGTAAGCCTTTGATTCCAAATGATCGGATGACAAACCACAGTTTGAGCGCACGGAAACGTCTGCTAAGAGGAATTTGCCAATGCTGAAAAAATAATTTAAAGACAAAGCACTGTTTTAACACTATTTAGAGCAGGGCAGATTCTCACATTATACAAGAACTTGTCAGAAGTCTTCATCTTGTAAGAATAACACTGGTTGTGCGCAAATCAAATGAAGATTTAAGCATAGGAAACTCCTTACGAAAATGACAACAGGAGAAAGACAAACATTGCTTGAAAGTCTTGACAATGGATTTGCTAAATTTGCTACAGTTGACAAAAAGGATTCCGAGCTACACTTAATTTGATAGCTAGCTAGCTAAATTGAGAGAATAGTGTTGCTGAATAATCCTACCAATACTTCGGGTTTAACAAGTACATTTCTGTGGACCAACAATGAAACCCTGAGGTACCCCGTATAAAAGGTCCTTATCATTGAAGTATTCTATATCAATGTTGAACAAATTTGGGTATTAAAATTGTTTAATTTTGATATCAACAAATACCAAAAACAAATTTTATGCGTAAATTTACAAGAATAAAATATCGTACTATCATTTTGATTTATTCATTACTTTCGGCGGAAAGCTAGAGTTTAACCTGCAGAGATAATTTTGAGCATAAAGATAAGTGTCAAACCATTTGATTTTTCCTTATCTTTTTTGCCATAACAATTAAGATAAAATGTGTTTAATTTTCAGAAATTTTTTTCAAAATTTGGTTCAAAACAGGGTAAATCAGGTTTGGCACTTATGATCATTAAAGGTCGTTACACAGTCAACAAAGCCGAAATAAAATTTGGATTTGTTATCATGGTACATTACACCTAAATGAAAGATCAAATGCACAAGTTAAATTTACAAATTTCTTTTCTTTTTTGTGGTTCTACAATATGGAATGAGTATGATAAACGCTACTGCTAGCAGTGCTTTAGGACAGAATTTTACTACTATTCCTTACCATGTAGCGCTACTTCTATCAGTGGTTTATGACGGGTTTTTGTTACTATTCCTTACCATGTAGCGCTACTTTTAGTAGTGCTTTAGGACGGATTTTCGCTACTCGTCTTTACCATGTAGCTCTACCTTGTGCTTTAGGGTGGATTTATGCTATAAATTACCGTGTAGCGCGCTACTTTTAGCAATGCGTTGACGGATATCTGCTACTATTCTTTACCATGTACTGATAGTTTTAGCGGTGGTTTAGAACTGATTTTTGCTACTATTCTTTACCATGTACCGATACTTTTAGCAATGCTTTAGGACGGATTTTTACCACTGTTCCTTACCATGCAGTGCTAATTTTAGCAGTGCATGGTTTAGGACGGAGTGTTGCTACTATTCCTTACTTTGTAATGATAATAATAATTATAAAAATGCTTTTATTAGGCGCAACTATAAACAAACTCGGAGCGCCGTACATGTAAAATACAACAATTACATCAAAACCAAACCAAAAATGTTTTTAGCGCTAATTTTATCAAGTTCAGGACGGAGTTTTGCTACTTTTCCTTACTATGTAGCGCTACCTTTATCAGTGCTTCAGGACGGAGTTTTGCTACTATTTCTTATACCATGCAGCGCTACTTTTAGCAGTGGTTTAGGACGGAGTTTTGCTACTATTCCTTGCCACGTAGCGTTACTTTTAGCAGCGCTTTGGGACGGAGTTGTGCTACTATTCCTTACCATGTAGCGCTACTTTTAGAAGTGCTTTAGGGCGGATCTTTTCCACTATTCCTTACCATGTAGTCTATAGCTTTTCCTTGCTTTTCATGTTTGAGATATAACGGATTGACACAAAATGTGTTTTCCAAAGCTTTCTTGTCTTTGACCCTGAATGATAAAAATAAGCCATATTACTAAATTAATAGGCAAAACAAAAATATATTGGACAGTGAAAAACAAATCCAGTGTGTAGGACGCCGTTGTCTGTGCAAGTCTTACCCTGAATTTTTGTTAATGTCCAATAACTTTTTACTTAGCCTATGTTAAATACATTGAACGAATCAATTAACAACCTGTAGTAAACATTAGAAGTAACCAAGTAAGCTTTTGAAATTATATGCATAGCATTCTTTTTTTCTGGTTTTTTCCCACAAATATATAAAGAGATGGAAGCCTTTTGTATTTGATACAAGAACGAGGGGTATCAAAAAGTTTTAAAGATCACGCAGAAGGGAAGGAGCTATCAATGAAATTTTGTCAGAATGGTCTCTTGTTTTTATGTACATTATTGTTTAAAAAAACTATCATATACATTTTCACTTTCTTTGCAGGAAGCGATAGATGTTAGTAATCTCCCCCATTAATCACATAAACTATGTGGAGAAAATTTGAGATACGCGGCGTGACTAAATCCCTGCAGTTGAAGGGTTACAGCCCAGTAAATCAATTATAATATCCCTTATGGGTAAAGGGAATCCATTTGCTCAGGAAAATGTGAATCCTAACTATTTTTTTATCATGAAAATATAAATAGTTTCCACTCGAACCATGGATTATGGCAGGGCAGGGTTAGTCATGCATTACGAAGCGAGGGATCTACCGCTGAGCTTTCAAGGCAGCGTTGAGATCGTGAACTAAAATCTAAAACATAAACATTAGAATGCCGTATTTTTCTTTTGTTTACATACAATTTGCAATTTTTGCCTCATTGGAATGCTCAATTTGTAAGTAAATTATGCGAATGCGTATATCAGACAAAATGTAGATAATGTAGATACTTAAAACAGGCAATTCACAGCTCAAACAGGGCGAACTTAGAGTCGTAATTCACGTCCGGATTTTCGGGCAAAACAACGCCAGTTTGTTACATTATCATTCAAAATCAACTCGGCATATTTATAAAATATTGTTTGTAATTCAATAAAAAGTATCAAGCCTACAATCTGTCAAAATTTGAAACCAGTCGAATTGAAATTATGAGATTTCGGCGAAAAAGGATTAACTTTTTCGAAGTAGTTTTTAGGCGTCATTTTGACCTTAATAATGGACGTGAAATTACTAGTAAAGTTCCATGTATAAACTAGAGACTTTTTTCAATATGTACGCCAAAAATTTTGATATTCTGATAGGTGTAAGTAGGTAAACATGACATTCAGCCGGAGAGACGTTTTTAGGGACTGTAGCCTTAAGTTTAATTGTTTGATACCACAGTACAAATGATACGTCTCTCCTTTCGATTAACACCAAAATTGTGAATATCAGTCAACAAATGACTTCGAAATGACGTAATAAAACATGGCTGACTTTGAAATGTTGATTTTCAGCGAAACGCTATGAGGATTTTTTTTAAAGAAGATACGCTATAATGTTGTTTTTATAATGACAGTGTTAAGAACGAGAATTGTGCTTCTTTGCACTTTGCAAAGTGACTATGCAAAGATGCCCTAAATAAATCATGTTCGTAAGTGTATATTTTTTTGAGGGTAAAACTTTTTGATACCCCCTCGTACATGATTTTTTCTTTTATTTAACACTTAAATGGTCAAGGGTCTGCCACATGCCCGTTAGTGGTCAAGGGGGTCCATATGGACCCAACACTGAAAAAGCGCTTTCGCGAAGGAATTTTACGTTGAAACTCTGGTCACAGGTGAAGTACTTCAAAGAAAAAAAATGAAAATCGAACAAACCGTTTCAAAATGGCAGCCAAAAAAAAAAATGGCTCATATTTGCAGTATGTTAATACAAATACATTCCTGAAAAATAGTTTGAAAAAAGTTGTTCGGTTACGATTTTATGGGCAAAACAAATTTGAATAGCGCCCTCGAAAATGCTTAATTATGCTAATTAGCATGGGAAGGGGTGGGTCGATTTAATTTTTTTGTCACCAAGTGAAGCGTATGGTAAAGTTAGAGAAACACATAGAAGGACTATATATGATTGACTACTTAAGTGTTAAATTAACCCCTAATAGGCCAGGAGGACGCTAAAAACAACATGTCTTCAAATCAATCAATTTGAAGTTTTCGTACACTCCAGGTAATTGTTCACATAACTGCAAAATGAATATAGTAAAATTGTTCATTTTGACAAATCCAAGTGGAAAAGTGAGATGATGGTATACTCACATTTAGTAACGTAGCTGTCAAGCATCATAAAACCATGAGACAGAGCAGATGTGGTCGTCAGTCTGAAGAAGTTACTAGCCGAGTAACGAAACGTTACTAAATGTGAGTATACCATCATCTCACTTTCCACTTGGATTTGTCAAAATGAACAATTTTACTATGTTTTACAACAATCCAGATGAACCTATTCAAAGATGCAAAATGAATGTTATTTTTTTATATAAAAATTCACAACTAGTCCATATAATGAGATTTTGATACAATATGTTGCATAAATGAAACGTCCTCTTTGTTCATCGCATTCCGGTGTAATGAAATACTGCGTCCGTGTGACTGAGTGTCCTAGTTATCATTTAATTGTGTAGTACGTACATATACATGTGCAATCAATAAATCATCGATTGCGACTTATTCTGTGTAGTTCAATTAGACCCGGACACCTGGTTATTGGGGACACTCAGTCTTATTACACCGGGGTAAATTTTTACCCAAATCCTCCAATGTCCACACGCTGCTACTTTACCTTTGCGTTAGATAATTTACCCATAATGCAACGCGAACATAATAATAAATATTGAGGACGTTTCAATTATAATATTTTAACTAGGCAAAAACGTAATAGTCACGTGCCAAGCCGGGAAATTCAATTCTTCTTGCCGCTGATTTTAATACAAAGAACCAAACTCACTGCCCACAATAAATCACTATTTTGTGAAAATAAAGAATAGTTGTAATTGATTAAATTCATGAATGTCAACATAAAACTCATATCTAACACATAAGATAAAGTAGAAGTTATATATTAAAAGAGAGGTTTTTTGACTACAAATTTTTCGAAAAAAATCTGAACATTTTCACTCATTAAATATCACATTTGCACCTCAGAGAATTCCCCTTTTCGACATTCAAATATACCTATGTGTACTCAAGAGCCTTCGGAATCCTACAGCTGTCTAAACGGTTGTACATTTATATGGAAATATATTAATTAATTTTTTGAAAGAGTTGGTAACTTTTGACATGATGAAACTTGGCTTGTGCAAATAAGTACCGAGACTACCGTACCTGTGTTCTGCATAAGTTATATGGCAGGTCACCAGGTGCACATGTACAGGTTAATTAGATGCGGGATATGACAGATATGGCGTGTTTTATATCGGGCGGACACATGATAATAGCCAGCCAATGGCGAGAGCAGAAATGATTTGTCGATTGCCGGTTTTGGGAAGGATGCCAAAAAAAATTAATTTGAGCCTTTTTACATGTCAAATCTACCGTTTAGTTGCTATAAAATTCAGAAAAACTCTTGGGAAGATTTAGTGAAATTTTGGAAGTAAACAAAATTATTTTCGGGCTGCATTTGAATTTTAGACTTGGTGATCATGAGTGAAAAAGTTCCCTGTTTTTTTAATAGACTTTTGGGTCAAGAATTTTTTTTAAATCTGCTTGTTCTCATAAATCTGTTTTTGTCAGAACTTGTACTTCCTACATGTGTAAGACAAATGTTTAATATCAATATTCCTCCGTATGAATTATTATGACTATCGTAAATAACGTGATTATTGGTGTATTCCTTTATCTAGGTAAATTTGCTTTTCTCATTACTTATTTTTGAAACCTATCCAGTCTCCTTACTTTGACCTTCCCTGGTTGGCGCATGACTTTTACGTTATTGCCTTGTTAAATAATATCTGCTATACACTTACCACATCGCTGTACAATCGAAATTCACCATCATCCATTTACTGGGGTTGAAAGCTATTGAGTGGCAGTGATCAATGCCTCGGAGATAGCGTCTGAATTCAGGACAAATAAAAGCTGTCCCAGCGTAAGCTGCATCTACGTGAACCCAGATGTCTTCATATTCTTTACCTGTAATTATTGAATCATGCAAATATCAAGCAACCATATTCTACATGACTTATGAAACCATTATCAAAGTTGGAAAAAAACAAAATAAGCGATGTTACACCAACATACGCTAAGTTTACATTGTTTTTGGCATTAAAGATATTGTCCAAATATTATGACTTTGGAACAAAAACACCGCCTAATATAATCCCTAATTTTCAATATGTAGACCTAAAGGATCCCATTGATTTTTTGACTTTTGTTTTTGCTTTGTTTTAAATACTGCAATAAGATCAAATGGATTTCCACCAGAATTTTAGAAAAAGTTCTTATACTGTGTACTTGTTTCAGAAAAGAAAAACCTTACAATCTTTGTAAATGGGCCTATTATTTTGCGTTTAAACGAACAGTCAGAGAATATAAAGTAAAAACAGATTGTTTTTCAATGTCCATGAAATGTATTATAATATTAAATCTGTTTTAGTTTAATCTGTAATGAAGAACATAATTTATGTTTTAGTTTTATCAAATATTTGGGTGCAAGTTTGTATATGGTCTATTTTAACACTTAACTGAATTTTGTTTTGAAAACGTAGGGGTTGCGCATGTTTTGGTGCAAACAAAATTCAACTTGGCCGCGTCGTTTTTGAGATAATTAGCATAAACTGGTAAAATGTTTGTTTTGTCCATAAAATCACAACCGAATAACTTTTTCCCAATTTCTTTTCAGGAATGTATTTGTACTTATCTTCTGCTTCTGTGAGCCAAATTTTATCAAAAAATTCAATCAGGAAGGCCGTTTTCAATTTGTTGGCGGGAATTTTATTTTCGAAAATTGAAATCCGTTTTTCGGCCGCAATTTTGAAAGTGAACGACCGATTTTCAATTTCTTTGTGTTTTCCGAGTTTTGCTGACATAGTCTACACCTGGCCAAAATTTCCGAGGAAAATTTGACTGGTAACATGGTTTTTAGGGGGGGGGGTCATTTTGGACCCCCTCCTTGTGCACTAACGGGATTCTAAAACACCTTATGCACTTAAGTGTTAATAATTTTGATATCGCACAAGAATCACACCGGAATGATTCTGATGGTTAACCCTCAAA